>MCJB01052659.1:0-28372 GCA_002018475.1 Nicotiana obtusifolia | reverse complement strand
GGGGTTAGCGTGCCAGGTCCAGTGCCAAATTCTATACTTCACTGGTTTCTAAGTTGCAGAGAGGGATGTCGTGCCACAATCCGCACATTGCACGGATCCTGGCACGCTTCCAATTGTTTTCTTTATCTTTTTTGTTTCCCCACTCACCCTCACTTGATACCTTGCTATGATATAGACCCAAATTGACTTCACAACCTTCATATAAGTATGAAACCATGTTTACATAATAACACCCTCTTCCAAGCCCATTCTTGGACTGTAAGACGAAAAGTGGAGATTTCAAGACGCACTATAAGGCGTTAAACTTCTAGGAAATATTGAGGTTCTTAAAATCACGTAGAATAAAAATCCATTGAAAAAACTTTCATATTGAGAGAGTTATACTTGCCAAAGTCAAGGGGGTACACAACTTAGGACATCCTATTGCAATTAATATTTCCAACTTTCTCAAATCAAAACCTTTTTCAATTTTAAAACTTCATGAACATGCTCCAAACAACTTCCCTCATAAATCTCCATGACCAAATTAAATTGTTCCAATCCGTAGGTATCCTGTGGCACTCAAAAACATCATCTCAATTCACCATTGGTGCACTTTAAACTCTTAAATCAATAGGAAATTTTACCGGTCCTTACACATATGACTAAGAGGATATGATGTACAGAATGAGACCTAGAGCAACCGATATTGAATTTCAGGAAATAATTTTAAGTTGTTTAGATTTATTCAAATCATAAATAGAAGGTGCCACTTTGGTAAGTTACTATAATAAGCAGCTATTATTGTGGGATAAAAGATATGAGAGTCCCCCCTTAGGTTATGTGACTAAGTGTTTATCCCGGATGTTTATAGTATGATTTGATTTTGAAGTTTATAGAAAGCTTGGCGTTAGATATTCTATTTTTGTTTAAGACAGATGAAATTTCCCTAAGTGTGTTCCATGCACATTGTTCCAAAATAAGATAATATGCGACCGTAGAATAGGGTGGGAAGGTGAGGAAATTTAGGAATAATCGTATGCTTCAATTTAGTTATTCAAAGAAGAACAAGAAAACATGATGCTAGCAGGTGGTTAGTAAAGGAATAGTAAGCATGTTTTGAGTAGATCAGTGAATTAGCAATTTTAGCAGAGCTTGTAGAGGTATGATTTGATTTACTTAGTCAGGTTTAACATTAGTGAGCGGATAATAGTTTGAAACACCGCACGTGTATTAGAACCCAAAGAGTTTAAGTTAAACAGAACTACAGTGACAGTGGAAAAAAAAAAGCAGCTAGGCAGTAAGAGACCAAACTACAGAAGAATAGCCTTTAAGAGTTATCGAAAAGGGGTTTCCCCTAGATTGATTGTGTGAGTAGAGTTTGACTCCCGGACTCCAAAGATAGTGAAGTTGTTATAAAAAACAAGACTTGTTCCTCCTTAGTAGCCGAAGTGAAGGAGAAACAATTTGATGATCCCTACTTGTTTCAGCCAAAAGAGGGGATTTACAGGCATAAAACAATGGCTTTTGAACATGGGGGAGATGGCAGTACTTTGACGTATCAAGACGGATTGTGTGTTCCATACATAGATGGACATAGAAAAAGGGGGATCATGCTAGAAGCTTATATTGGTGGAACGACATGGAAATAAAAGAACGTCACAGACTTTGTGGCTAAGTGTCGGAATTCTCAGCAAGTGAATGTCAAGAAGCAGAAAGCCTAGTGTTTTACCACACAATACACATATTCATTAGTGGATATGGTAAATATGGACTTTATAACAGGATTATCTCACTCGTTTTGAAAGCGTGATTTGATTAGGTGATTGTAGATCGACTTACCAAGTCAGTGCACTTATTGCCAGTAAAGACCACAGATCCAATAGAAGATTATGCCATGTTGTACATTCACAAAATCGCCCGATTGCATGGCACTCCATTGTCCAACATTTTAGGTCATGGTGCTCAGTTTACAACGAACTTTTAGAAGTCCTTTTAGGAAGGATTAGGCACAAGATCAAACCTTATCATAGTTTTTCATCCTCAGACAGATGGCCAGGCATAGCGCACTATTCAAACTCTTAAGGATATGTCCTTGAATTTAAAGGTAATTGGGATGATCACATATATCTCATTGAGTTTGCTTATAGTAACCGATATTGTTATAGTATCAAGATCGAACTGTACAAAGCTTTGTATGGGCGAAGGTGTAGATCGCCTATTGGTTAGTTTGGGTTGGCGAATTAGAGTTGTTTGGAATAGATTTAGTCTATCAAGATAAGGAGAAATTTGGGTTGATTCAAGAGTGATGTGCGGGGCAATTTTTGCACATTTTGATACTACTTGCTTAGATTTTAACTTGTTTTACGTGCAAATTCCATCGATACTTATGTAATTTTAGTGTATTTGCAGTACATCAAGTGTAAGGACCCAATAGCACGGAAAAGAGCTCGAAAAGCCAACTGAAGACAAGAAAAGAATCCAACAGCATCGCAGATGTGAATATACGGTCGCAAACAGCATATGCGAACCGCATATTTCACAACCAAATCGCAAATGAGGACAGAACTCTGGACACTTATTCATGTTGAGAATGCGGTCGCATATGCGACCGCAAACTTGCATTGGGAAATCGCAGACACAAGCAGAGTTATGGATGAAAGTCAGGGTGAAGAATGTGATCGCATTTTGCGATCGCATAATCAACATGCGCACCGCAAATCAAGTATGAAGTTTACAGGGTGTTGGATTTGCGATGCAGAAGGGGTCCGCATTTCTTCAATGCCGACCGCTAATCCAGAATGCGATGAAGGCAAAATCCTTGGGTCAGATATGCAACGGATGAAGAAAATTTGCGGTCCACATTTATGTTTTGCGACAGAAATGCGGTCCGCATTATTAGCATCAGGGGCAAATTAGTTCGAATTTCGCCTCGATTTTTGGACCTCTATAAATAGGTTTAGTAGGGTTTTGTGAGGGATATCTTGTCAGAATTGAGAGCAAAAAGTACGAGGTTTAAGATACTTTGAATTCTTGGAAGCTTTTTGGATCAATTACATTCTATTTTGTAAGATTATGACAAATACTGTTCTTTCTCATTCAATTTTTAGCATGAGTAACTAATTCCAAACGCTGAGGTTGTGAACCCTAGATGGGTATGATGTTATTGAGATTTTGATATTGAATATAGTTTCAACGGATGATTGATATTTATTTGTTTCTTATTCTACAAACAATTGTTAGTGGTTGCAAACATTAACAAACGCCATTTAATTTTATCTTTGCTTGGGAAAGTGAGATAGAATTTGGTAGAAATAAATAACAAAGACTCGAGGCTAAAAACCTTGTTTAATAAAATCGCTTAGGAATAAGTGGGTTTTAATTTGGTATTAATTGATTGTTCTTAATCACAACTCTTTTGTATTTGGGAAAATCATAAAGAGGACATATTATCCAACTATTGGAAAATATTGGGTAGTAAATTAGGCATCAATTGCATATCAAGCAAGTCTTCCGTTGGAATTATACAATATTAATATCAATTGCATTATACTACATTAAGGGGAACACAACCTTGGTTTCTCTAAATCCTATTATTTTACTTTCACAATATTGTAATTAGTCTTCTTTTAAAATTAAATTCAATACATCTCTTTGTTCAGATTACTTGGTAGAATTACGACTTAGTTGAGTATTACACTAATTAAGTGAACGTTTCACACCTATTTCCTGTGGGATTCAACCCAAACCTTGTTGGGTTATTATATTTGACACCGACCGCTTACACTGTTCTTAAGGTGTAATTTGAGCGTATCAAATTTTGGCGCCGTTGCCGGGGAATACGGTTCTGAAATTACTAATTAGTGTATACTTTACTGTACGTCTAATTTTACTCTATTACACGTTGTTTGTTTTGTCTAGTGTAGACAGGGAGATATGTCACACCATGAAGATGATGTGGAGGTACAGGAGGAAGGAAATCCTTTTGCAGACATTGAGGAGTATATTGAGGATACAAATGCTATTGTACCTCCTGCTATTGGTGCTGCTACCTTCAAAGTGGAACATAGATTAATTCTGATGCTGAAAGCGGAGGGATTTTTCAGAAATTCCATCGATGATGATCCAACAGAGCACCTCAGAAATTTCTTGGGTGTATATGCGATGCATAAGAAGAATCATGTCTCCGACGATGCCCTGAGGTTGAGATGTTTTAAGTATTCTCTAGCTGGGGATGCGAGGAAATGGCTCCATAATCTTCCTCCAAATTCTATACGTTTATGGCCTGAACTTGTCCGAGCTTTCTTGTCAAAATGGTTTCCACGGAGCAAGAAGTCTGAGCACAGGGACAAGATTTTCTTCTTTAAGCAACTACCAGGCGAACAGCTACATGAAGCGTGGGATCGCTTTAAATTATACTTGGTGAGGTTCCCAAACCATGGCTTTCCGGATTCCATTTTGTTGGAAAAATTTTACATGGGTTTGGATCCTATGAACCAATCAATAGCGAAGAATGCAGCTGCTGGATCTTTTATGGACAAATCCTTCGCTAGGGTGACTCAAATCTTAGATGGCAAAACACAACCAAGCTTGGCATTCTGAGGACTCCACAGGCGGAATTGCAATTGGCTCTCCTTCTATGAACAACTTGATTAAGGAAAATCAAGAGCGAGACCAAGTAATTGTAGAACTTGCTACAAATGTCAAAGTGTTGACAAAGCTTTTCACGGAAAATCAAAAGAATAAGGTGAATGTGGTTGAAAATGTGCAGCCGGTACAAAATGAAGATTATGAATAGGCAAGCTACGTTAATAATTCTAAAGGAGGGTACCAAAGGCAGCATTACCAAGGTCAAGGCTCTCAAAACCAATGGAGACCAAACCCGCAAGGGCAAGGTCACCATCAATGGCGAAACGACCAAAGTGGTTCTAACCAAGGAAACTGGAGCGGCAATAACAACTTTTCAAATCGAAGTTCCAATCCTTATGTTCCCCCAAAGGGTCAGTATTCGAATCAAGGTTCCTCTAGTGAGTCCAAATTGGGAGCATGCTTGAAAGGATACTACAAAACCATGAAATGTCTGATAATTCCATAAGGAACATGACTGAGTTGGTTGGCTCTCACACTGGTGCGATTCAAAAACTGGAGTTGCAAATGAGAGATCTTTCTCGTGAGCAACATCCACAATAGAAGGGAACACTCCCTAGTGATACTATTGAAAATCCAAAGGGAAGTGGGAGTGGCCCAACTTCCCATATCATGGCTATCATTACTAGGAGTGGGAAAATACTGCAAGGAAAGAATGAGCAAGCAGTTGATGTGGAAGAACTTGAAAAAGGAGTCGAGGTTGAAGAGCCCAATGTTGCTGAAGTAAAGAAAACTCCAGAGGTTGTGCAAATCCGAGATGAGACCCGAGAAGGGATGAAGGAAAAGGCAGAAGAAACATCAAACATTCTTCCGCCGATTCCTATACCCCCTCCTCCTTTCCCTCAGAGACTGGCAAGAAGAGTTGACGATAGCAAGTTCGAGAAATTCTATGATATTCTCAAATAATTATCTGTGAATATACCATTCTTGGAGGCTTTTCAAGAAATGCCCGGTATTGCTAAGTATCTAAAAGATTTGATCACAAAGAAGAGAACCACCAAGAATGAGGTGGTGAATATGACTCACCGGGATAGCTCTATTATTGCTACAAATCCTATTCAGAAGAAAGAAGACTACACTATTGGGGTGCGGGAGNGGTCGCATATGCGACCGCAAAACAAGAATGCGAATCGCAAATTTGCATTGTGAAATCGCAAACACAAGCAGAGTTTCTGGGTGAAAATCAGGGTGAAGAATGCGATCGCATAATCGATATGCGAACCGCAATTACAGTATGTGACGAAGGCAAATCCTGGGGTTAGAAATACGACGGAGGAAGAAGATTTGCGAACCACATTTCTGTTTTGCGACAGAAATGTGGTCCGCATTATTACACCAGGGGCAAATTAGTCCGGATTTCGCCTCGGATTTTGGGCCTTTATAAATAGGTTTAATAGGGTTTTGTGAGGGGCATCTTGTCAGAATTGAGAGTACAAAGTACGGGAAATTAACTAGTTTGAGTTCTTGGAAGCTTTTGGGATCAATTACCTTTTATTTTGTAAGATGATGACAATTACTATCCTTTCTTATTCAATGTTCAGCATGAGTAGCTAAATTTAAACGCTAAGGTTGTGAACCCTAGATGGGTACAATGTTATTTAGATTTTGATATTGAATATGATTTTAACGAATGATTGATATTTATTTACTTCTTATTCTTCAACAATTGTTAATGGTTGCAAACATTAACGAACTCCAATTAATTATATCTTTGCTTGGGAAAGTGGGATATAATTTGGTAGAAGTAAATAAAAAAGACTCAAGGCTTTAAACCTTGTTTAATAAAATCGCTTAGGAATAAGTGGGTTTTAATTTGGCATTAATTGATTGTTCTTAATCACAACTCTTTTGTATTTGGAAAAATTATAAAGAGGATATATTATCCAACTATTGAAAAAAATTGGGTAGTAAATTAGGCATCAACTGCATATCAAGAAAGTTTTTCGTTGGAAATATTCAATATTAATATCAATAACATTGTACTACATAAAGGGGAACACAACCTTGGTTTCTTTAATTCATATTATTCACATTCACAATATTGCAATCAGTTTTCGTTTACATTTAAGTTCAATATTCCTTTTTATTACAGTTACTTGATAGAATTACAACTTAGTCGAGTATTACACTAATTAGATAAACGTTTCACACCTATTCCCTATGGGATTCGACCCCAACCTTGTTGGGTTATTATATTTGACACCGACCGCTTACACTATTCTTAAGGTGTAATTTGAGCGTATCAAATTTTGGCGCCGTTGCCAGGGAATACGGTTATGAAACTACTAATTAGTGTATACTTTACTATACGTCTAATTCCACTTGATTACACGTTGTTGGTTTTGGTTGTTGTAGATAGGGAGATATGTCAGACCATGAAGATGATGTGGAGGTAGAGGAGGAAGGAAACTCTTTTGCAGATATTGAAGAATATATTGAGGATACAAACACTATTGTACCTCCTGCTATCGGTGCTGCTACTTTCAAGGTGGAACATGGACTAATTCTGATGCTGAAAGCGGAGGGATTTTTCAGAAACTCCATTGATGACGATCCAACACAGCACCTCAGAAATTTCTTGGGTGTTTGTGCGATGCACAAGCAGAACCATGTCTCCGATGATGCCTTGAGGCTGAGATGCTTTAAGTATTCGTTAGCTGGGGATGCGAGGAAATGGCTTCAAAATCTTCCTCCGAATTCTATACGTTCATGGCCTGAACTTGTCCGGGCGTTCTTGTCAAAATGGTTTCCACAAAGCAAGAAGTCTGAGCTCAGGGACAAGATATTCTTCTTTAAGCAACTACCTGGTGAACAATTACATGAAGCGTGGGATCGCTTCAAGTTTTACTTGGTGAGGTCTCCAAACCATGGTTTTCCAGATTCCATCTTGCTGGAAAAATTCTACATGGGTTTGGATCCTATGAACCAATCAATAGCGAAGAATGCAGCTGCTGGTTCTTTTATGGACAAGACCTTCGCTAGGGTGACTCAGATCTTAGATAAAATGGCAAAACACAACCAAGCTTGGCACTTTGAAGATTCCACAGGCGGAATTGCGATTGGTTCTCCTTCTATAAATAACTTGATCAAGGAAAATCAAGAACGAGACCAAGTGATTGTGGAACTTGCCACAAATGTCAATGTGTTGACAAAGCTTTTCACGGAAAATCAGAAGAAGAAAGTCAATGTGGTTGAGAATGTGTAGCTGATGCAAAGCGATGATTATGAAGAGGCTAATTATGTCAATACTTCTCAAGGAGGGTACCAAAGGCAGCATTACCAAGGTCAAGGCTCGTAAAACCAGTGGAGACCAAACCCGCAAGGGCAAGGTCACCATCAATGGCGAAACGACCAAAGTGGTTCGAACCAAGGAAGCTGGAACAGCAACAATAGTTTTTCAAATCGAAGTTCCAACCCTTATGTTTCTCCAAAGGGCCAGTATTCAAATCAGGGATCCTCTAGTGAGTCTAAATTGGAGAGCATGCTTGAAAGGATACTACAAAACCAAGAAAAGTCTGATAACTCCATGAACAACATGACTGAGTTGGTTGGCTCTCACACTGCGGCGATTCAAAAGTTGGAGTTGCAAATGAGAGATCTTTCTCGTGAGCAATATCCACAGCAGAAGGGAACACTCCCTAGTGATACGATTGCAAATCCAAAGGGAAGTGGAAGTGGCCCAACTTCCCATATCATGGCTATCACTACCAAGAGTGGTAAGATATTACAAGGAAAGAATGAGCAAGCAGTTGAGGTGGAAGAACATGATAAAGGAGTCGAAGTTGAAGAACCTAATGTTGCCGAAGTAAATAATACTCCAGAAGTTTTGCAAACACGAGATGAGACCCGAGAAGGGATGAAGGAAAAGGCAGAAGAAACATCAAACATTCTTCCGCCGATTCCTATACCCCCTCCTCCTTTCCCTCAGAGACTGGCAAGAAGAGTTGACGATAGCAAGTTCGAGAAATTCTATGATATTCTCAAATAATTATCTGTGAATATACCATTCTTGGAGGCTTTTCAAGAAATGCCCGGTATTGCTAAGTATCTAAAAGATTTGATCACAAAGAAGAGAACCACCAAGAATGAGGTGGTGAATATGACTCACCGGGATAGCTCTATTATTGCTACAAATCCTATTCAGAAGAAAGAAGACTACACTATTGGGGTGCGGGAGTTTGCAAAGGCACTTTGTGACAATGGGGCCAGCATCAATTTAATGCCTCTTGCCATCTACAAACAAGCGGGATTAGGAATGCCAAGGCCAACGAGTATGATGTTGCAAATGGTTGACCGTTCAATCAAGAGACCAGTTGGTATTGTTGATGATGTGATTGTGAAACTTGGGAAATTTCATTTACCAGCTGATTTTGTAATTCTTGACTATGCTGTGGACAAGGAAATTCCTATTATATTGGGGAGACCATTTTTAGCTACTAGAAGAGCCCTTATGGATTCGGAACATAATGAAATTAAATTCAGAGTGAACAATGAAGAAGTTACATTCCAAGCTAGCAAGGGTATGAAGCTGCCAAATGAGTACGAGAGCATTTCAGTGATTGGTATTGTTGATGAAGTAGATGATGCTGTTGAGATGAAGATGGAAGAACAATGCCTAGGTGAAGCATTGGCAGCTATATTGGTAAACTTCGACAGTGATGATATGGACGGTTTTATGGAGTCGGTGAATGCGTTGGAGGGGCGTGGTTCTTACTCATATACTCCACCAAAGCTATCCCTTGATTTGGAGAATAGAGCTACACCTCCTGCAAAGTCGTCTATCATTGAGCCACCACAAATAGAGCTCAAACCACTTCCTCCGCATCTGAAGTATAAATTTCTTGGCTTAAATAATACATTACCAGTAATTGTTTCTTCTTTGTTGAATGATGTGCAGGTGGAACAGTTGTTGAAAGTTTTGAAGGAGCATAGACAGGCCATTGGTTGGACAATTGCAGACATTCGGGGGATTCCTGCTGGAATTTGTGAGCATAAGATTCAGTTAGAAAGTGGGACCAAACCGAGTGTGGAGCATCAGCGACGGTTGAAGTCGTTAATGCATGAAGTAGTAAAGAAGGAAATAATCAAATGGTTGGACGTTGGGGTAGTTTACCCAATTGCTGATAGTTCATGGGTGAGCCCGGTGCAATGCGTGCCGAAGAAGGGAGGCATGACTATGATCAAAAATGAGAAGAACGAGCTTATTCCAACAAGAACAGTAACCGGATGGAGGGGTATGCATGGACTATAGGAAACTAAATAGTTCCACATGCAAGGACCATTTCCCTATGCCTTTTATTGATCAAATGCTTGATCGGCTAGCGAGAAAGTCCTTTTATTGTTTCCTTGATGGATACTCCGGTTATAATCAGATCAACATAACTTTGGAGGACCAGGAGAAGACAACATTCACATGCCCATATGGAACATTTGCTTTTAGCCAGATGCCATTCGCCCTATGCAACGCTCCGGCTACCTTGTAGAGATGCATGATGTCTATCTTCTCCGATATGGTAGAGGACTTTCTTGAGGTTTTTATGGATGATTTTTCGGTAGTAGGTGAGACTTTTAAGCATTGCCTGAAGAATCTCAAACAAGTGCTCAAGCGATGCAAAGAGACAAACCTTGTGCTAAATTGGGAAAAATGCCACTTCATGGTGGATGAAGGTATTGTTCTGGGACATAAAATCTCAAGGCGTGACATAGAGGTAGATAAAGCTAAAATAGAAATCATCTCTAAGCTTCCTCCACCCACGTCCGTCAAAGGTGACCGTAGTTTTTTGGGGCATGCCGGATTCTACAGGCGTTTCATTAAAGATTTTTCAAAGATTGCAAATCCTATGTGTAAAGTCCCGGAGAAGGATGCCAAGTTCGTCTTCGATGACAAATGCCTCAAAGCTTTTGAGGAACTGAAGGAAAAGCTCAGCACGACACCCATTATTGTCACACCTGATTGGTCACTTCCTTTCGAACTTATGTGTGACGCCAGTGGTGTAGCTATTGGAGTTATGTTGGGCCAACGACACAATAAAATTCTGCACCCAATCTATTATGCTAGCAAAACACTTAATGGGGCACAGATAAATTACACAGTAACTGAGCAAGAACCGTTGGCCATTGTTTATTCTTTCGAGAAGTTCCGTGCGTATCTGCTGGGTTCCAAAGTAATTGTGTACACCGATCATGCAGCTCTCCGCTATCTGATGGCAAAGAAAGATACAAAGCCGCGGCTAATTAGATGGGTTTTACTGCTGCAAGAGTACGATTTTGAAGTGATGGATCGAAAAGGAACACAAAACCAAGTGGCAGATCACTTGTCCATAATTGAAGAAGCGGGGAGACAAAAAGGAGAGTTGGAAATCAATGATGCATTTCCCGATGAACAAATACTGGCGTTATCCAATTCCTTTGCACCGTGGTATGCAAACATCACTAACTACATAGTCAGCGATCTTATTCGGGAAGGGTTGGAATCTTACCAAAAGAAGAAGTTCTTGAGGGATTGTCGAAACTATTATTGGGAAGAACCCTTCTTGTTCCGTGTCTGTGTGGACAACATAATCAGGAGATGCGTGCCTGAGGAAGAGATGCTACAAATTCTGAAAGCTTGTCATGACTCACCGGTTGGGGGTCATCATGGGGGGAATAGAACGGCGGCAAAGATCTTGGAATGTGGTTACTACTGGCCGACCATTTATCAAGATGCTAATCAGTTGGTCAAGTCTTGTGACCAATGCCAAAGGCAGGGCCCAATTTCTAGGAGGCATGAGATGCCCATGAACTTTGTGATGGAAATCAAACTATTCAACGTCTGGGTATTGACTTCATGGGCCTTTTTATAAGCTCATGTGGGATGAAATATATCTTAGTGGCTGTGGACTACATGGCCAAATGGGTAGAAGCCATTGCTTTACCTAACAACGAGGCTCCGAGTGTAACCGCGTTTCTAAAGAAAAACATTTTCACCCGGTTTGGCACTCAAAGAGCCATTCTCAGTGATGGCGGTTCGCATTTCTGTAACAAAGTCTTTAAAGTTCTCCTTGACAAGTACGGTGTCAAGCATAAGGTTGCCACACCCTATCATCCACAGTCGAGCGGTGAAGTGGAGGTATCTAACAGGGAAATAAAGAGCATACTAGCAAAAACGGTGAATGCAAACAGGACCGACTGGTCAAAGAAGCTACATGATGCTCTATGGGCATACCGCACAACGTACAAAACCCCCATTGGTACATCTCCCTATCGGCTAGTTTTTGGAAAAGCTTGCCATTTACATGTGGAACTTGAGCATAAGGATATATGGGCCTTAAAAAGATTAAACATGGACTGGGCAGAGGCTGGAGCTCTGAGGCTAGCACAATTGAATGAAATGGAGGAGTTCCGTCTCCACGCATATGAAAGTGCAGTCGTATATAAAGAAAGAATGAAATTAGTCCATGACAAAAAGATCTTAAAAAGAGAATTCAAGGCAGGGGATCTGGTATTGCTTTTCAACTCAAGACTAAAATTATTTCCGGGGAAGCTAAAGTCTAAATGGTCTGGCCCTTTCAAAATAGTCGATGTCTCTCCCTTTGGAGCTGTCGAACTAGCATCAGAGGATGGGCTCCGAACCTTCAAGGTGAACGGACAAAGAATTAAGCATTACCTGGGAGCAGATGGAGAGAAGCATTTGGTAGAGCAGCTGGCTCTAAAGGATGGTCCATGCCCAACCATGGAATGAATTCGAAAGCATCTCAGCTTCGTTATGCCGTGACGTTAAATCAAGCGCTTCATGGGAGGCAACCCATGTGTGGTAACGTTTACTTTTGCTTGTTGTTGTACCTTTATTTATGTTTTTGATATCATAGTTTCACTTAGATATTTGAAGGATGTTTTAGAATGCAGGAGTTTAAAAAAAAGGACACAAAACTGAGAAGGAGTTCTTGCAACTGAAGAAACACAATTGTGTGACAAATGCTATACAATTGCGATCGCACTATCAATATGCGAGCCGCATTTGTGTCGCAAACTGAAGCAGAAAGTTGGATCAAAATGGCTGTCAGAAATGCGAATATGTAATGAATTATGCGGCTCGCATTTGCATTATGCGGTTCGCATTTTCATCACAAACTGAAGTAGGAAGTTGAACAAACATGGCTGTCAAAAATGCGAAGATGTACTGCATTTCGCGGATCGCATTTGCATTATGCGGTCCGCATTCCCATCCCAAATAGAGACAAAAATTTTGGCTCAAAACAATGACACAAATGTGGTGAGGTACTCTAATTTGCGGTGATGATTTAACCATCGCATAGTGACAGGTACGTGTGCACATTTCCTCCTCTTCTAAATCCTTCATTATAGTATAAAAAAAAAATAAATAAATAAAGAGAAAACAACAAAGAACGAACAACGATAGAGAATATCGACGGTAATTTAGTTTCAAGCTTACCAACATCGAAGTTCTGATTAAAATTGTCCTACACCCTCAAATATTCTTCCTAGGTATGTATGATGATCCACTAAAATCCTACCTTTGCTATGTCTTTAATTTTCACTCTGCAAGTTAGGTTTTGTGGACCATTGTAGATGTTTGAGCATTTTGGGGGATGGATACAGGAATCTAGGGTTGAAGAAGACAAAATATGCGGTGCCTTTGTGATCGCATAATGACTATGCGGACCACAAAGGCACAGCAAACAGGGTCAGAACATTTTGATTAACACCAGCAATTTCCGCGTTAAGTTTGCGATCGCATATCTCTCTTTGCGTTGGATATGCGATTGCATTTGTGTGTGTTAACATGTCTGTGAACGAGAAAAGTCTGCGATGGTTATGCGATTCGCATAGTGGTCATGCGATCGCATTTCCCATCGCAGAATGGAAACTAGCTTTGCACACCTATGAATGCGACGAGTTTGCGGTCCGCATAGTGGTTATGCGACCGCAAACCATGCCGCATTCAGTTAACTCTATGTTGATTCTTCTTGTTTTCTTTTCTCTACTGATGACAATGTCGCTTAAATCTTACCCTCATGCAGATATGGCACCTAAAAAGCATTCCGCAAAGAAAAGGTCATCATCTGGTCCTAACACTGCACAGCCTAAACGTGTAAGAATAGAACCAAATTCACCACGCACCTCCCAGTCTGATGAGGAGAACCGCTTGCCCGAAGTGGATCTAGTGGCTGAGGCCAGAAGGAAGCGTGGAGATGACCTTCAGATTCAATTCGGGGACGAAGGCTGCAATTGTTTAGGGAGGGGCTAACTAAAAGGAAAATCTTGGGTGAGAAAAAGTAAAGTTTGAATGGATTATAGGAACAGTACCCTCATATTCTTGACAACATCAAATCGATAAAATGGGAGTATTTCACTAGGGAGCCTAAAGAGTACAACGAGTCAATGGTCCGGGAATTCTATGCATCATATGGAGCTTCGAGAACGGGGTACCACAGACGCAACAAAATATTTATGGGCGTCGTACAGGTTTGGGGAAGGAGTGTGTTCTGCAACAGTGAGCATATTAATGAACTCTACTTCCCCGATTTGCAATCAGGTACAGCTGAGTACGATGCCAAGTACTCCAACAGAGAAAATGAACGTGGATGGATAGCGTCCATTATTGCCAAGGGGACTCCTGCTTGGATTAACCCTGGAAAGAAGATCTATAAAGAGGACCTCACAAGGGAGGGAAAATTTTAGCTGCACTTCGTCACCTCCCATTTAATAGCGTCCAGGAACGAAATAGATATAAGCATTGAGAAAGCACTGCTCATTGCATGCATTATGGCCGGTATAAAAATTGATGTGGGGAGTCTCATCTTCCAGGAGATTGGCATCCGGGCAACGCAGCGTGCCACATCACTTCCTTTCCCGAGTTTGATCACAACCTTTTGCCAAGCTGTGAATGTGCCTTTCTTGCCACAAGCTGACAAACTCGGAAAGTCTACAAGGGATATAGATATCACTCGTATCAGTGATTCTGCTGCCCCAACAGTGACCCCACTTCAGGACATTGACCCCCAAACTCTCATATCTCCCCAAGAACTAAAAGCCTCCACTGCTGCTGTAGAGCCTGCACCCCCATCCACCACGGGTCCACCTTCTTCAACAACGCCAGTCCTTTCGAGACTTGGTCTTATTGCACAACACGCCAATACCAAAGTAGACCAACTCTTGAAAACCCTGCCACACCTGATCAAACAAGCCCTGACTCCAATTCAAATGTTAGTGCACGCTCTCCAACAACAACAAACATTGTTCGGGGATCGTTTGCAAAAACTTGAGTCTAGGGTTGAACAGATAGAAAGAGGTGAGGTTAGGGGTCTACCCCAGCTGAGAGAGGAAGTAAAATCCATGAAGAACGAACTCCAGAAAATGCAAAATTTGGAGTTCGACATAGCATCTCTCCTCCCCAAAGAGGGTGACCAGGGTGCAGACATTGCTGCATCAGACTTGGGCTTGGACTTCACTGCTCTAATGGCAGACATTGCACCTTCGTCTGCCAAAGGGTCTCATCCTCCAGCTCCTCCGGTACCAATTGATGTTACTGTTGACCAGACATCGGGCCAGTCCTCAGAGTTAGAAGGGGCAGAAACAGAGAATACCAGTTCATGGTCCGACGAGGGTGATGACCCTAAGGAGAAGGGCAAAGAGATTGCTGCGCCAACAGTGGAGGAAGAGGAGCACGCAGACATTGAGCGGGCCATTCAGCACTCGCTAGCGGATGTGGCCGCCCTTGTAGACACATCGGCCACTCAGCCACCAGTGGGCGAAGCTAGCAGCTCATCAGCCCCACCACCAGCTCCCGTTCAGTCCCACAGCCCTCCTGCAGCTTCAAAGGATTCATAGGCTACTGAATCTCTTAGCGCGAATGCGCCCCAGGGAGCCCCTTGCACTCTAACTTCTTTTCTTATGCATTGGGGACAATGCATGATTTCGGTTAGGGGTGGTAGCCTTATCTGTATATTTGATCTATTTTCTTGTATGTTTTGCGACATTAGTTAACTATAAAATATGTATTAATGGTTAATGATTTATGTATGTATGCTGTTGTAGTTAATTAGTAATAGTTAAGTTTGCCAATAAAATCCCCTTGTTTTTTCTTTGCCGGGTTCTTTTTCAAGGGTGTAATAGTAGAACCGAGTTTATTACACTGAGATATATTGACCGGGATAGTGAAATTGTTTACTATCAAGTATGTGCATCTGTGTGTAGATGATACCCTTTTAACAGATCAATTGTGTGAACTTGAGGCTCATTCTGTAACTCTAGGTCCACCTAGAGTCATGTATTTATACATGAGGAAAGCCTCGAGTGGCCAAATGTTAACTCTAAAGCTGTAAACTATGTTAACCAAACAGTTCGTGTGCCATGTGTGTGAGCTCTTTGTTTAAATAGTCTTGTGTTTGCTTCTGCTATCTAGAACTTGTCCGGTTGGTTCTTCGACGCTTATTATAATTACACTGAGTTGGAGAGAGGATCCTAGGCATTCTTTATTTATTTATGAAACCTCTTTAGCCTTTTTAGCCTACCTGTGCATAAATAACATCACTAGTACCCTATTTGAGCCTTTTCCTTGGCCTCCTCATTACAAACCTTTACCGTTCATAAAAAAATTATCATTTTTGAACCCATTCCTCCTTGAACATTGAGAATGAGGCTAAAATCCTAAGTTGGGAGTGTGGGTCAAAATGGAAATGGATAAGGTTATGCAGTGAGGGTGAGAGCTTATACCTCAAAACGCTAATGTAAATTTATGAAAGCTCCAAAGAAAAAGAAAAAAAAAGAGAAAAGAAAAAGAAAAGAAAAAGACAATAGTTATATATGTATTTACAATAATGGAGCTCTGAAGGAAATTAGAGAGGTATTTAAGGCGGGTCCACTTTGGGAACTAAATGGAAGATGAGGCTATGGGGTTGAAAAGAAGCAAAGTGTTAAAAGAAAGAAAAATGCAATTAGTGTTCAAGGAGGATGTAGTCACTCATATCTAAATATTTATCCTACCCTTCCTTAAACCTACATTACAAGCTTACAAAGTCCTTATGTGATCTCCAACCGAGTGTTCTTAGAAGTAGGTGACGAATTAAAATAAGGGCAAGCCTATGGTATGGCATGTGGTGACACTTGAAATTTTGTTCTGAGAGTGAGTGTATTTGCACTTTAGTCCCTTTGTATTGTTATGATAAATATTGTGAGAGTGGGACTTTCTTTCCAGTGAGGGCACATGAACTGCGAGGTTGATAGAAAGTTGAGTTTTGAGTAAAGCATAAGTGCATTCAGCTGAAGGTAGCCTTTACTTACTTTGTTGAGGCTCAAAGTTCACAAGCTGATTGCTTGTCCTTGAATATACTGATGATTCATGGAGGGTAAAGTATTCAAAGAGATATACTTGAGATACTAGCAACAAACACGGTCCATAGTCAGTATTGTTTCATGTTTGGTAAGTAGAGTCTAGAATAGGATAGTATCGTCTCAGTTGCTTGAGGACAAGCAAGAGTTTAAGTTGGGGGTGTTGATGTGCCGGGTAATTTCGGCACATTTTGATACTACTTGCTTAGATTTTAACTTGTTTTACGTGCAAATTCCATCGATACTTATGTAATTTTAGTGTATTTGCAGTACATCAAGTGTAAGGACCCAAAAGCACGGAAAAGAGCTCGAAAAGCCAACTGAAGACGAAAAGAATCCAACAGCATCGCAGATGTGAATATGCGGTCGCAAACAGCATATGCGAACCGCATATTTCACAACCAAATCGCAAACGAGGACAGAACTCTGGGCACTTTTTCATGTTGAGAATGTCGTTGCATATGCGACCGCAAAACTAGAATGCGATCGCATTTCGCGATCGCATAATCAACATGCGCACCGCAAATCCAACCGCAAATCAAGTATGCAGTTTACAGGGTGTTGGATTTGTGATGTAGAAGGGGTCCGCATTTCTTCAATGCGGACCGCTAATCCAGAATGCGATGAAGGCAAAATCCTTGGGTCAGATATGCGACGGATGAAGAAGATTTGCGGTCCACATTTCTGTTTTGCGACAGAAATGCGGTTCGCATTATTAACATCAGGGGCAAATTAGTATGAACTTCGCCTCGATTTTTGGGCCTCTATAAATAGGTTTAATAGGATTTTGTGAGGGATATCTTGTCAGAATTGAGAGCACAAAGTTACGAGGTTACGATACTTTGAATTCTTGGAAGTTTTTTGGATCAATTATATTCTATTTTGTATGATTCTGACAATTACTGTTCTTTCTCATTCAGTTTTTAGCATGAGTAACTAATTCCAAACGCTGAGGTTGTGAACCCTAGATGGGTATAATGTTATTGAGATTTTGATATTGAATATAGTTTCAACGGATGATTGATATTTATTTATTTCTTATTCTTCAAACAATTGTTAGTAGTTGCAAACATTAACAAACGCCATTTAATTTTATCTTTGCTTGGGAAAGTGGGATAGAATTTGGTAGAAGTAAATAACAAAGACTCAAGGCTTTAAACCTTGTTTAATAAAATCGCTTAGGAATAAGTGGGTTTTAATTTTGCATTAATTGATTGTTCTTAATCACAACTCTTTTGTATTTGGGAAAATCATAAAGAGGACATATTATCCAACTATTGGAAAATATTGGATAGTAAATTAGGCATCAATTGCATATCAAGAAAGTTTTCCATTGGAATTATACAATATTAATATCAATAGAATTATACTACATTAAGGGGAACACAATCTTGGTTTCTCTAATCATATTATTTTACTTTCACAATATTGTAATTATTCTTCTTTTAAACTTAAATTCAATACATCTCTTTGTTCCGATTACTTGGTAGAATTACGACTTAGTTGAGTATTACACTAATTAAGTGAATGTTTCACACATGTTCCCTGTGGGATTCGACCCCAACCTTGTTGGGTTATTATATTTGACACCAACCTCTTACATTGTTCTTAAGGTGTAATTTGAGCGTATCAAAGAGCATTTGAAGACAGCTCAGAGTCACCTAATCTCTTATTTGGACATGCAGCGTAGAGACTTAGAGTTTCAAGTTGATGATTGGGTGTTTTTGAAACTTTCTCCTATGAAAGGTCTTATAAGATTTAGGAAGAAAGGAAAGCTCAGTCCCAGATACATCAGGCGGCATAGGATTTTGCAAAGGATCGGAAAGTAGCTTATGAGTTAGAGTTTCCACTAGAATTGGTAGTTGTAAACCCAGTATTTGAGATCTCATGTTATAACATTCATGTGAGTTCAATACTCAAAAACTCATGTTAGTCCAATACTCAGATATTTCATCCAGCTTAGTGCGCAAATATTGATATCAATTCAGTGCTTAGATATCAGGCTAGCTCAGTACTCAAATATTCGTGCCAGTTTAGTTTCATATATCTATGTTAGTTCAGTATTCACGTATCCATGACAGACTAGTATTCACGTATATGTTTCATGTTATGCGTATTATGATGCCCCGTGAGGCTTGTGTTATGTTCAGTTAGCTAGCAAGTGTTTTGGAGAAGTGCAAAGGGTAACTAACCTTCTCATTCAGACCTTATATTATAATCTCCATGTCTTTAAGTATTCAGTCAGCTCATTATTCAGTTAGTTCAGTAGCCATTCAGTTCAGTGCCTATGCAGCTCCGTATCTCTGCAGTTTAGTAATAATGTGTTCAATCCGTTTAGTATACATGTGTTCATGACAGTTTAGCTTTCACATGTTTTTGTCAGTACCGTTTGAGGTCCAGAGTTAGCCGTAGTTACAATCAAGGCAATCATTAGAGGACGAATGATACCAAGGGGGGAGTAATGTAACACTCCATAAATTTGGATTAGGTATGGATGCGTTAAATGAGTATTAATATGACCTTTTAGACATGTGAAATCCTATCGGGATGAGTATGGGTGGAAATAGTTGTTTTGGAATCTATTTTCTCCACACTTTTGGGATGTGTACACTTATTTAAACCCCTACCTCATTCCCTACAAACCCAAACACGTAGATTTGCTCTAAAAAGGGGACCTCCCAAGAACCCAACTTCTCCAAAGTCCTTCCATCATCCAAGGTAAGTTCTAATGAAATATTTTGATTGATTTCAATTCTTCAACACCTTACTAACATGGGTAAACCCTTCAAGTCATTAGATATTTGATCGAGTCATTTTCATTGAGAAAAGAAACCCTAGAACTCGAATTCAAGAGGATTGAACTTCAAAAAGGTAATGTTTCTACTCCCTAATCATTTATAGTTGTGAATTGTTGAATTATTGGGAGAAGAGTAAATGGGATTGATAAAGAGAACATATGCACAATTCTAGGGTGTTGGGTTGTTGACTTATGGTTGTTGGAATTGGGTGAAGAAAACACCATTAATAAGGGATTTGAGGCTTTACGCTCATAGGGTGTTTGATAAAATTCCTAAGTTACAAAGACATGAGCCTTAGTGCTAATATTGGTTCCTCTCGGTATACATATTGACATAGATTATTGTTGAAAGAGGTGAAGGACAGTTTGATATGCTTAAAAAGGCCAGAGTCAAGGTATGTGAGGCTAACTCTCTATGTTTCGGAATGAAATATAGTTAAGCTTAGTTCCTTGAATAGTTGCAGAACTTCTATTCTCTGGCTTCATAACTCGTTCATGATTTTCATTCTGAACGTTATGAGCTCAATGCGTAATCCATATAGACTTGGGTTTTATGTCCATGAGTCTCCATTAGATTACTCAACATTTCATAAATAATTGAAGTTTCAATTTTCATAATCAGTTCATGAATATATGTCTCTATCTAGTTCTATTCAGCATTCCAGTATTATATAACTCAATATGATTCAGTATTTCAGTATCGTGTATTGCAGTAAGATTTTTAGTTCCTGCCTTTAAATCCCTGTATGTTGAACACCTGTATTTGTGCTTGAGCCTGTAGTTTATAATTTATGCATATTCGGGCCTGAGGTCGTAATTTAAGCTTTATGCATATTTGGGCCTGAGGCTGTAGTTTATGCTTTATGCATCTTTGGGCCTGAGGCCATAGTTATGTATACGTATACTTGGGCCTGAGGCTGTAGCTTATGCACATATATATTGGACCGAGACTGTAGTTTATTCTCATAAACTAGTGGTTCATCATTCAGAAGAGGGAGTATTCATATCCTTACTTCCTTTGTTTAGTTCAGTTATCAGTTATCAGTTATCATTTTAGTTTTAGTTTTATTTTCAGCAGTTATCATTTCAATCACCAGTTATCAGTTCTCAGTTATCAGCTAAGTTTCAGTTTCAGCATTTGTAGTTATTTCTTCCATTTGTTTTACATACCAGTGAAATTCAAATGTACTGACGTCCCTTTCGCCCGGGGCCTGCATCTCACAATGTAGGTAATAATTTTCAGGTTGATGATTCAGAGTGCTAGGATTCTCTTACCAATTATTTTGTGAGCCACAGTTCTTTCGAGGCATTATCATTACTATACAATCTTCTAGTACTTACAGACATTTAGTGTTTTTAGTATTTGGTTAGTGGCTTCATAGAATAGAGTTATAGTTAGACAGAGCCGCATGCTTTTCATGTTAAATAATGTTAGCTATAGATATATTTCAGACTTATGTTAGTGTTTCCGCACATTGGTTTATATCATTCAGAGTTTTAGTATATCTGCGTCTGTTAGTTTATCATAGTTTATCGTCCACATTCAGTATGATATGATATCACATTTTGATTCAATCAGCCAGTTGGTTCGCTCGGTCACAAGTAGTCAGGCACCGGGTAATGTTACGTCCAGGCCCAGGTTCTGGGCATGACACCCTGCCCAAGTGATGATCGAATATAAGCCAACAATCAATATAACTATTGCAGAGTGCAACTCGACTAAAATATCAATCCTTTGCAGGGCACAACCCGATTCAAATATCAATCTGTTGCAGTGTGCTACCCAATTCAAATATCAATCTGTTGCAACATGCAACCCAATCCAAATATAAATCATAACACGGCTCTAAGGCCCACACCAGTCATCAACTGCTAGAGTCTCAATGGCTCACGTCTCATAGAACTTAACCAAATCAGTTTCACATATAGAAGGAATCGAGATCATGTGATATGACTTATAAAAATTGGATAAAGACCGAGATATAGCATGCGGATGAAAACTTATGACTAAGAATATGATTACAATCAAGGCAAATAGCTCAAAATAGCAACAATGGCCTTATTATGTCACAACAGGTAAGCACATAGACTAGACAGGATCCCTAGCATGATTAATAGCTCAAATGGTCATAAATGTAGAGAAAGAAAAAATGCTTATAATGAGGCATGATAGAAAACATGTCTGATAGTAGCCTAAAGTCTAACCAGATCATGCATACCTCAGTGTACGCACACACGCCCGTCACCTAGTACGCGTGTCACCCCCAACACATTTCAAGTATCATTGTCCACAGGGATAATTACCCTCAAACCAAGTTTAGATATTTCACTTGCCTCAAACAAGCCAAATCCACAGTCTAAAAACGCCTTCCCCTGCTAATCAACCACCGAAAGGCTCGAATCTAGCCAAAAGCATTTCTAAAACATCAAATAATGTCATAGGAATCAAACCCAAATGATAAAGGTCGAATATTTAATCAAATATTCAAAGTCAATAAAAAAGTCAACCTCGGGCCCGCACCCCAAAACTCAATAAAACTCATAAATTCTGAAAATCCATTCAAATACGAGTCCAAATATATAATTGGTTTCCAAATCCAACCTCAATTTTCATGTTCAAAACTCCAAAATTCATTCTCTTAAGTTCAAGTTAACCCCTCCCCCCCAATTTCTTCTCTTCAAATCCTTGATTAAGGTGTAATAATCCATGGAAAACAAAATGTATAATCAAAACAATGATAAAATTACTTTCCCCTCGAGTTTGGGTGTTTATCTCTTCCAAAGTCGCCTTACTTGTGCTCTAAGAACTCAAAAACTGAAGAAAATAAACTCAAAATCTCGAAATTGGATGTTTTAAAGCCCTTCCAATCGTCCTTCTTCCCGATCGCAATCACGAACCTCATGATCGCGATTCCAAAACTGTCCAGCATAATTTTCCCTTCGCGATCGCGGCCAAGAAGCTCTGCGATCGCGATGAATAATCCTGTGAAATATCTCTCAACTCTTTCCAGACAGCCTCTAGTGCGACAACCATGACTTTCTGTTCAAAGCTCTAAATGACAAACGTTTTGATGTTCTGAAAACTAGGCACAAAGGGCTACAACTTTCATTTTGGATCACCTCCAAATTCCTTATAGATTGCATGATTTAAGCTCCTAAAGTTAGCCGTGTAACAGTAGAAATTTCTTCTTCGCGAAGGTGAATCTTCCCTCCACGAATGTGATTCACAAGTCCAATATTGCATTTTACCCTTCGGGATCATGGCACGGAGCTCCGCGATCACGATGTACAGCCTTGTAGCCAAAAACCAATAGCTAAAAAGGGGCTAAACTTTATCCGAAATCACACTGAAACTCAGTTGAGCCTCTCGAGATCCCGTCCAATCATGCCAATAAATCTCAAAACATAACACATACCTACTCAAGTCCTCAATCCCACAAAATAACATCAAAACCCTGAATCGCACCTCATATCAAGCTTAATGAACTATTTCAAATTTCTAAATTCCAAGCTTATGTCGAACACGTCTAAACAACTCGGAGTCACCTCAAATTTTGCACACAAGTTCCAAATGACACAATGAACCTATCCCAATTCCCGGAACAACAATCTGAACCTCATAATATCGAAGTCAACTCCCAGTCAAACATATGTACTTTCCAAACCCTCAAATTGCCAATTTTTGCAAATTAGAGCGAAAACCTTCTAGAAATATCCAAAATGCATTTCCGGGAATACGCCCAAATTCAAAATTACCATATGGACCAAACGGAACCATCAAGACCTCGATCTGAGGTCAAATTCACAAAAATCAAACTAGCTCAACTCTTTCAACTTAAAGCTTCCAAATTAATCCCGAAGCACTAGAAAATCAAAACCCACTATATAACAAGTTATAACACATGATATGAAGCTACTCAAGACCTCAAACCACCGTAATGAATGCAAATGCTGCAAAACGACCACTCGGGTCATTATACCATTTGACCTAGTGAGTGCCATGCCTAGAAACTATATATGGGGTGCTTCTATCCTAGTCCTTTTATATTAGGCTTCCCTATATGAATTCATGTCTAGTTGTAATCTTTATGACTAAGTTTTGACCTTTTTAGAAGATATATGTGTTTTGTATATTTCTTAGATGTTGCATTCAGATTATTGCTTCTAAGATCTTTCTTTGGTCTAGTTGATTGTAAGTGTTAAAGCATCGGATTTCCTAAATGGATGCGTATGGTTCTTGTTAAGTTGAGATTCAAGAAGTTCAACCTAGAGAACTTGCATGTAGAATCTCACCTGCATGCTTAGCTACTTTCTATTGGTTCCTAAGAGATTTCGTTAAACAAGGTTTAAAGCCTTGAATTTCTGTTATTTATTTCTACCAAACACTATCTCACTTTTCCAAGATAAGATAGCGTTAATTGGCCTTCGTTAATGTTTGCAACCACTAACGACTAATTGAAAACGAGAAATAAATAAATATCAAGCTTCTTTCGAAATTGGAATCAATATTAAACTCTCAATCACATTCCACCCATCTAGGGTTCACAACCTCAGCATTTAAGTTTAGCTACACATGCTGAGAAGTAAAGAACAAGGAAGAATAATTGAATTAATCTTATAAAAATCTAGAATTTTCAGTTTTGATCACCCAAAAGCTTCCCTCAATTCGAAATATTCAAAAGCCGTACTTTGCACTCTGAATTCTGACAAGTCTCGCCTCACAAAACCCTAGAAAAGCTATTTATAGAAGCCCAAAACCCGAGGCGAGTAGCAGTCAGATTTGCCATTGTTGCATAAATGCGAACCGCATTCCTGTCGCAGAATAGGAATGTGGTTCGCAAATCTTCGTATTCCATCGCAAATCACACCAGTCAGCTTTACTCTCATCGCATTTGGATTTGCGGTTTGCATGTTGACTTTGCGATCGCAGAATGCGATCGCATTCTTCACACCATCTTTCACCCAGAACTCTGTTCATGTTTGCGATTCCACCAGGCCACTTTGCGGTTCGCATTCTTGTTTTGCGGTCATCTTTGCGATCGCATTTTCAACCTGAAAGTTAGCTTAGAGTTCTGTCTCCATATGCGATCCACTTGCAAACTATGCGACTCGCATTTCTGTTCTGCGATCGCATAGTTGCATCTGTGATGCTCCTGACTTCTTTTCTTGCCTTTAGCTGGCTTTTTGGACTTCTTTTCCATACTTCTGGATTTCTTCACTCAATGCACTACAATTACACTAAAATTACGTAAGTATCGTGATAATTACAAGTAGAACAAGTCAAACTTTAAACAAATAGCATCAAAATGTGCCGAAATTACCCGGCACATCAACACCCCCAACTTAAACTCTTGCTTGTCCTCAAGCAACTAACACGACACTTTCCTACTCTAGACTCTAATTTATCAAATATGAATCAATACTGACCATGGACGATTTTCGTTGTCAACATCTCAAGCATAACCCTTTTTAACACTGTACCCCCTCTGAATCATTACTATGTTCAAAGACAACCAATCAATTAGTGAACTTTGAGCCTCAACAAAGTAACTAAAGGATACTTTCAGCTGAATCTACTTATGCTTAACTCAAAGCGCAACTGACTATCAACCTAGCAGTGTATGTGCCCTCACTAGAAGGAAAGTCCCACTCTCACAATATTTATTATAGCAGAACCAAGGTACAAAAGTACTAGTACACTCGCTCTCAGAACAGAATTTCAAGTGTCACCACATGCCATGCCATATGCTTGCCCTTATTTTAATTCATCGCCTTGTTGTGGGAACACTCGGTTAGAGATCACATAAGGACTTTGTAAGCTTGTAATGTCGGTTTAAGGAAGGGTAGGATGTATATTTAGATTATAGTGGCTACTTCCTCCTTGAACACTAATTACATGCTTATTTCTTTCAACCTTTTGTTCCGTTTTGATCCTATGGCCTCAATGATCTTACATTACCGCATTGGACCTCACTTGCACACCTCTTTATTTGAATTCAAGCTCCTTTATAACAACACACATATATATGTATTAATTAATTTTTTTCAAGCTTCTTTATTTGAAGCTTCCATAGATTCACATGAGCTTTTGAGGTACGGGGTTCCCGTTTCGTTTCACAATCTTGCCCATTTTCTTGTTGAGCCACACCCCCAACTTAGACTTTTAACCATACTCTCAATGTTCAAGGACGAATGGGTTCAAAAGAGATCATCTTTGATGAATGGGATAAGGTTGTAATGCGGAGGCCAAGGAAAAGGCTGCAAGGCTCAAAATAGGGTACTAGTGATATTCATTATGCACAGGTAAGCTGAAAAGGGTAGAAAGGTTTCATCACTAATCAAAGAAAGCCTAAGATCACTTCTCTAACTCAGCGTACATATGATAGGCAACGAAAGACCAACCGGGCAAGTTCTAGATGGCAACAGTGAACACAAGAACTATCAAAACAATGAGCTCACACACAATGGCACATCAACTGTTCGGTTAACATAGTTTACAGCTTTGGAGTTCGCATTTAGTAACTCGAGGCTTTCTTCGTGTACACATTCACAATTCTAAGTAGACCTAGAGTTACTGAGCGAACCTCAAATCCACCTAATTGATTTGTTAGAGGGGTCTATACTTCACATATGTTTACATACTTGATTGTTAACAGATGTACCATCCTGGTCAATATACTTCATACTCAAATGCCCCGTTCTACTATTACACCCTTGAAAAAGAAACCGACAAAAGAAAAAACAAGGGGAGTTTATTGCTAACTATTGATTACAACAACATATACACATAAATCATAAAGCATTACTATCTAATGTACAGGTATGAAATGTCACTGAACATGCTCACAGGTAAATCCCATATACAGACAAAACAAGAATATAAGGCTACCACCCCCAACTAAAACACATACATTGTCCCCAATGCATAGAAAAAAATATAAAGGACAAGGGGCTCCCTGGTGGCGCAATTGCGCGAAGAGATGCAGTAGCCTACGTCTCTGTCGGTGCTGGAGGAGAAGAGTGAGTATGATCCGAAGCCGGTGGGGGAGCCGTTGAGCTGCTACCTTCTCCCGCTGATGGCCATCTCCTAGCAGCCTTATCTACTAATGATCGCTCAATGGCTTCTTCGATGTCTGCCTGCTCTTGTTCTTCCTCTACTGTGGGCACCGCAATTTCATTTCCTTTTGGCTTAGGGGTTGCACCCTCATCGAGCTCTACACTGGCCTCCTCAGATTCGTCCCCTTCAAATTCTGAAGACCCCTCCTATGTCTCGTCTTCAGTAGATTCAACCTGAACTGTAGGGGCGGGAGGCTGAGACACTTTAGTAGATGACGATGGGATGTCTGCCATGAGTGTCGTGAAGTCTAAGCCCAAGTCAGCACGGCTAGCACTCTGGTCACCCTCGTTAGGGAGGAGGGAGACTATGTCGAACTCCAGATTTTTCATCTTCTGGAGGTCAATTTTCATTGATTTTACTTCCTCCCGCAGTTTGGGCAAACCTTGCACTTCCTCTATTTCAATCTTGTCATACCTTGATTCAAGTTTGGTCAACCTATCTCCAAACGCTATTTGTTGTTGGAGAGCGGTCATTGACGTATGCATCGGAGTCAAGGCTTGTTTAATTAGAGAGGGCAGTGTCTTCAAGAGTTGGTCTACCTTCGAATTGGCATGATGAGCAACCAGACCAAGTCTTGAAATGGCTGGCAAGTTGGAAGCTGATGGACCAGTAGTAGATGATGGTGCAGTTTCTTCAGCCACTTTGGATGTGTCGAGCTCTTGGGGAGATAGGAGATTCTGGGCATCAATCTCTTCAATTGAGGTCACTGGTGGGGCAGTTGAATCACTTATACGAGTGATATCGATATCTCTCGTAGACCTCCCAAGTTTGTCTTGTTGCGGTAGGAAAGGGACATCCACCTCCTGGCAGAGGGTGGTGATCAAACTTTGGAACGGAAGTGACGTGGCCCGCTAAGTTGCCCGGATTCCAATTTCCTGGCAGATGAGACTTCCCACATCAATTTTGATACCTTTCATGATGCAAGCAATGAGAAGTGCCTTCTCAATGCTAATGTCTGTTTCATTTCTGGACGGTACTAGATGGGAGGTGACGAAGCTTAGCCAGTATTTGCCCTCCCTTGTGAGGTCCTCTTTAAAGATTTTCTTCCCAGGATTTATCCAGGCCGGTGTGCCCCTTGCAATTATTGACGCGATCCACCCCCTTTCATTCTCTCTATTTGAGTACTTAGCATCGTACTCGGGTGTGCTTGAGTCCCAGTTGGGGAAATAGAGGTCATTAATATAATTGCTGCTACAGAACACAGTCTTGCCCCGAACTTGAACAGTGCCAGTGAATATGCGATTACGTCGATGATATGCTATTCTGGATGCTCCATATGACGCATAGAATTCACGGACTATTGACTCATTGTACTCCTTAGGGTCCTTAGTGAAATACTCCCATCTTCTCGTTTTTATGATTTCTAAAATATGAGGGTATTTGTCCTGCAGCCCGTTCAAACTCAACCTCTTTTCCCCTAGGATCTGTCTCTTGGTGAGTGCCTCCCTGAACAAAGATCTTGAGCCTTCAACTTCAAAGCGAAGCTGAAGGTCATCTCCTTT
>MCJB01052658.1:0-39049 GCA_002018475.1 Nicotiana obtusifolia | reverse complement strand
TATATATATATATATATATATATATATATATATATATATATATATATATATATATTTTATATTTTGAACCTAATAAGAAAAATAGAACTAGATTTAATAATAAAAATGGATTCCTACAAAAATAGGCTGCAATAATTATTCTAACAAGTATTATGGCTATAAGAGGTGATTCTAGTATGTGGGTCAAAAATTACATGTCTACAGACTTCCCACTGAGCCACCATTTCATCAGCTTCGGCTTTGATCACGGCGGCTTCCGACTTGGCAATTTTAAGCTCCTTGGCTAGATTATCTCGATCTAAGACAATCGAACCGACCGGAGATTGAAGCTTCCTGGCCTTTTTAGTCTGGATCTCAGCTTTTTCCTTTGCCGCTCATAGCTGGGTCTCTGCTAAAGTTAGTTGTGTCCGAGCTGCCTCTCTTTTTGAGGCTAGACGATCCATCTTGCCTCTCCACTCATCGTCCTCAGCTTTATCCGCATCCATCTCAGTTCAAAGCTGATCGATCTGATCGAGTTTTTGCTGAACCATCAGTCAATGAATCAAATTTGTATCACGTACGTCATGAGTCTATTATCACTTATCAGAGTAAGAATCGAAAGCTCGTATAGTGAGAATCTGAGGCTCATATCGTTTCTCGTATAGTGAGAATCTGAGGCTCATATCGTATCTCATCATTACTCTCCGGAAAACGAGGGGACTATTTGTATACAGTCGAAATCGGGCTCGACTATTACACGACAGATCGGGCTCGGAACGCGAAGGGTTGAAGATCGACCCCGAGTTTCATCGAAGCAGAACACGAAGTCAGAATGTCCGTCCTCGAGAACACTGAGCCCGTGATCTCGAAACCAACCCTGACCTCGAACATGCTCGAGGGAAGATCGTCGAACCAAAATAACGGAAGGCCAAAATATCCGTATCAGGGCGCGCATCATGGCGGGAATCTCGGCACGTATAAATGGAACCGCTTAATTAGCAAATCTGGAGATTTTTTACCTTATACAAAATTGTATCTAAAGTCGGATTCCTCTGCTATATAAAGGGGGTTTGATTATTTGTCGGGGGGATGATGGTCATTTTAAAAGCTGTATATTGATCTCTTTAGTTATTATTTTTTCATTATTCTATTTCCAACTCTGATTGCAACATTTCTTGGTCCAAGGGCTTTCATCCTACAAGGCCAACGCTGCCCAACTTGTGTGGCTTGCATTCATCTTTTATCATTAATTTTAATTTCAATTTGATTTCTCATTTTTGTATCAAATTAGATCACGTATCCTTAAAACCGCGTATAAATTCAATTGTTATCAAATTTTGAGGGTAAACAGTTATAATCCGTATAATTGACAATTTACTATCTGACACAGCAGTTAGTAAGCCGACTGAATTCCATCAACAGCTAAGCAACACTTCAGAAAAATTTGATGCCAGTGAACACATTAAGGGGTCATTTAGTAGAGTGTATAAGAATAGTGTTGAACAAAGTGTACTTACTTATGCTGGTATTAGTGATGTATGCATTAATTATGCTGAGATTATTACTTATCGACTGTTTTGGTTTGATGTATTAAAAATTACATGCATTGCATAATTCTTTTAGAAAATTATTTGTTTACAAAAATACCCTTCAAATTCTTAGGTATACGTATATTAATTTGATCTATATAGTTTGTGCAATTGCTTATCCACGACGGTGTGTCCATGGAGCAATTTGCCTCACAAGAGAGGAAGAGGAAGAGGAAGAATCCTAGGAATTGTGATTTTGTAGCATTTTTTGATATTTTAATAGAAGAGATGATTAATTGAAAGAATTTAACATTAGAAAATGAGGTGAAAAGAAATTAGAAAAGGCAAATCTGTCAACTTGTATCTTATTTACATTATTAAAAACAAGTAAAAAGAATTGTAATCAAGCATAAAATTTGAAGGGGCAATTTTGTCTTTAACTAAGCTTATGCATGTATTAATAACCTTGGTATTGCTAATACAATGGTTTGCTATGTATTAACTATACATAGGATAATATCATATAAGGTGTGTAACTAATGCTTGTATTAACTATACATAGGTTGAAATGTTGGGATATACTATTAACCATGCGGTTTAGACATAGTATTGTGTTTATTCTTTATGGAACAATAGTTTATTTAATTTATTCAATTCAATAAAGAATTATTTTAAATAGATCATTTGTTACATTTGTATCCTTTAGTTATGTAGTAGACAATTTATTGTTGGAATCTTAGCTCATGCACAGAAGATTAAATTATCGGTTCTCATAATTAATAAACTATGTTAAAACTCGAAGATATTATTGGGCAAAATATCTTGATGATTGTAGCACAAGATTATAGTATAATTTGTCTTGATTATGGGAGTGGTTTTACTCCGACTTCTTGTGCTAGTATACTTAATGTATATTGAACGGACCAAGTAGAGAAAAGATGTTTTTGTACTGAATATATATATATATATATATATATATATATATATATATATATATATATATATATATATATATATATAGCAGTTTCTCTATTTCATTAAATGAGCTTATACTCCTAATCTTGATGTAATTATTATGATCATGTGATTTGTTTATTGTTTTGATTTATCAAAAGGTACAACTCTATTCAGAGTTAGTGTATGCCTAATAGATTGGACAATTACGAAGAATATTTGTGAAATAATAATTAGTTGATAGAATCCATGACTCGGTTTAGAGTTTGATAATACCCCTTTATGTAAGCTTATAAGTTTTCATGTGAAAACCCGACCAGTGGATTTTGTATCAGTCACATGAAATAGTTTAAGTGGAATTATAAAGGGTTTAATTAATTGATTAACTTAAATTGTCAGTGATTTAATTTAATTAACTAGTATTTGTGACCTTAACATGGGGAGTTAAAATAAGTGTTACTGAATATTTGAAATTCATATTAAGGAGTTCAATTGCAGTTTTTTAGTGGAGTAAATTGCAATTAATTATAGTAGGAATTAATTCATCCAAATTTTCATCTTAATACTATAATTAGTAGCCTCTTATTATATCTGTGGTTCCCGCTATGCCTAGTAAAAACCTGGATTGACGTAGGTAAAAAGTGACTTGGGGAATCATCCTGTAAAGTTAGAGTAGGATTCTACTTGCACAAGCAGAATCCTACACGTTTTTTTTGGAGCCCTTTTTGGATGAAAAACGAGTCTACATAAGGAAGACGTTTTTCACCCAATAACTCACTTTTCAGAATTGTATTGTTCTTGCCCACTCAAAGCAATTTCATCCAAGGTCTTATCAGGATCATAGCAGAAGACTACAGCCCTGAATTCTTGCTCTGTGAAAGATCTGTACAACGATTTCAAGAGGTTAGTGCTTCTAATCTTGTAATTATATCATTGTCTAGTTTACATATATGTGATGCCTGAATTGTATGCTTGCTTCCGATGCGCATGTTCTAACAATTGGTATCAAACGCCGTCTTACATCTAAGTAGATAATGTAATACAGCATGAATAGTGTAATATCAAAACGTATTGTTTAATGATACATGTTTGGTATGATTATTCTATGTCAAAAAACGTGACTGTTTTAACTAATATTTTAATGCTAAAAATTATGAATTAATATACGTATGCATAAACAATGGTGTTATATTTAAAGACAATCTGTTTTTATTGTGTTTTTGTTGAATAAAAGTGTTGTTTTTAATAAAAGCGTCACTGTTTTTTGAATACTATTAATTATGTTATTATGGATTAATATATACATGCAAGAGAGCGGTGTTATATTGACAATCTGTTTTAGTTGCGTTTTTGTCCATAGTCATACTATTATTTTAATAAAAACGTGATTGTTTTGAATACTATTAAATTTAAAATTATGGATTAATATACGGAATTATGAATAATGGCGTTTTGAATGGGTGAAAAACATTCTGTTTTTCCCAATTTTGTTCGAAACTGTTTTATATAACAATGTAATAATAATATTATTTTGAGTTCTGAAATCATGAATTAACATACATAAGTATATTATGTGATTTGAACGAGTCAAAATAATCAAAACTCTTAAAAAACGCCAAAAACAGAATTCTACAAACAAGTCATGAATTTGAAATTCTGCAAATTCTGTCGAACTCCGATTGACCTCAAATTTGGTAGGTTCATCGAAAACGACCTAGTGAGCAATAAGCATTAGCTTTTCTTATGACATACGTCGTTTTTTGGGCATTCAGGGTCGTTTAGATGGGTTTTTGGCCATTTTTCTATTTTCTGAAAAAAAAATTAATAAAATTTTTTTTTTAGAAAACAGTGATGATAGGGTTCAATTCCCATGGTTTCCATCACGTTTTACAGTAATAAAATGAATTTATATGTTGACATAGATCTTTTTCCACATCGGATAAGTTCATTATAGATGATTACTGTAGTTTTGCCTCTAGTTATTTGATTGCTTGTGCTAACTCTCCAACTGAGTTACATGTTGATTCAATGAAACTAGAGTTTATAAAAGTGATGTTTACTCTCCATATGAGTTGGTCCTGTTTTAATTTATGGGGTAAATATCTTACATAACTCATATATTTTGCATGAAATAATTAAGTTTTCCTAACAAATCTAACTGTTCAATAAGCATGGTTATATGTGTAATGTGTTGTTTTTGAATTTAATTATTATAATTACATAACTAATGATATATTTAACGTGAATATCTCAGATTAACCATGTCTTCATTCAACCCACTTACCTCAATTTTGAACCAAAACAAATTAGAAGGAACGAATTATATTGAATGGAAAAGGAACCTTGATATAGTCCTAACTACTGAAGTTTACAAATTTGTAATCACTGAGGAGTGCCCAAAAAAACCTGATGAAGATACTACAGATGATCAGGTTAAGGCCTAGGACAAATAGGTCAAGGCTGATGAGATGGCGCGATATTATATTCTTGCCTCTATGGCGAATGTTTTGCAACATCAGCATCAGTCTATGGGGTCTGCTTATGACATGCTCGGAAGTCTCAAAGAGATGTTCGGTGAGCAAAATCGTGCAGCTAAGCAGACAACCATGAAAGCCCTTTCGAATACCAAGATGGCTGAAGGATCATCGGTCAGGAACCATGTTCTGAAGATGGTGAGTCTTTTGAATGAACTGGAGGTCCTTGGAGCTGTGATTGATAAGGAACCTCAAGTTGATATGATCCTGCAGATTCTGCCTAACAGTTTTCAATAATTTCACTTGAACTATAACATGAACAAAATGGATTTGTCACGGGCGAAATTGTTGAATGAGCTGCAAGCGGCAGAATCTATTATCAAACAACAAGCTCCAGTTGTGGTACTGAATGTTGAGAAAGCTTCGGTTTCTAAGTCGAAAGGCAGTAAGAAAAAGAAGAAGGCTCAAAAGGTTTTGGTACCTGGGGGTGCAGCTGGTGTGAAGAAGCCCAAGGAAAGTGCTATCATTGCAAGCAACCTGGGAATCACAAAAAGAAATGCCCTGCCTATCTGTTAAAGTTGAACAAGCAAGTTAATTCGAATTTAAATATCGTTGAAACTTGTTTAGCGGTTGTCTCTACCATGTTTTGGTGTGTAGATTCAGAAGCCACTAATCATATCTGCACTACTTTGCAGGGGTTTCAGGAAACGCGGCGGCTAAGTGAGAATGAAGTTTGTGTTTATCATGCTAATGGCGAGCCAGCATCATCTTTAGCATTAGGAGATATTAGAGTTTCGTTTAGTAGTGATAGAGTTTTATTTTTAAAAGATGTTCTTTATGTACCTTCTATTAGAAGGAATTTGATTTCGGTTTCAAAAATAATGGATGTTGGTTATAATGTTTATTTTGCTAATAAATTTGCTGTTATTAAATTTAATAAATATTTTATCTACACTGCTGCTAAAGTACATGACCTTTTTATTCTTTATATATCTCCTCATGTGCTACAACAACCAAAAGAATTAAATAACATTAATCTGCCACATAAAAGAAAACGTATTTCTGAATTGAGCCAAACTTATTTGTGGTACTTACGTCTAGGTTATATAAATCTAAATAAGATTTCAAGATTGGTATTTGATAGACCTTTGAGTTCATTGAAAGTGGAGGCACTACCAACAGGCAAATCCTGTTTAGAACGTAAAATGACCGAGAGACATTTTTCCTCAAAAGGAAATAGAGCCAGTGATAAGTTAGAATTAATTCACTTTGATTTGTGTGGCCCTATGAATATAAAAGCAAGAGGTAGTTTTGAGTATTTTGTGACTTCTACAGATAATTACTCAAAATATAGATACATTTATCTGTTGCACCGAAAGTCTGAATGCTTTGAGAAATTCAAAGAATTTAAGACGGAAACGGAGAAACGACATGATAAATATATCAAAACATTACGGTCTGATCATGGTGGTGAATATCTTTCTGCGGATTATCCGCCCCGGGAACACCACAACAAAATGGTGTGGAAGAAAGAAAAAATAGAACCCTTATGAAAATGGTTAGATCAATGTTAAGTTATTCTGATTTGCCTTCTTCCTTTTGGGGATATGCTTTAGAAATAGAAAATTACATTCTAAATTTGGTTCCTTCAAAGTCAGTACCTTCAGGTCCAGCAGTATTGTGGACTGGGCACAAGCCAAGTTTACGGCACATTCAAATTTGGGGTTGTCCAGCACATATGCTGAAAGGGAAAGCTGATAAATTGGAATCAAGGATAGAAGTATGCATTTTTATTTGGATATCCAAAAGGAACTAAATGCGGTTTATTTTATTTTCCCAAAGAAAAGAAGGTAATTGTTACGACAAATACCATATTTTTAAAAGAGGACTATTTAATGAACCATATTCCTAGAAGTAAACTAGTTTTATAGGAATTAAGTAATGGAGTAACTAATGACTCATCTTTGGAACGTATCCCGGAAGCCTGTATTGACATACAACTACATTATCGTAGTGGGAGAAATATCAATAGGTAGCAGAACGCATAGGAGTAATTGCCTGACATCTCACTACCCCAAAGTAATGGGAGTAATGTTGAGCAACCTCAGATTGTTAAGCAACCTCAGATTGTTGAGAAACCTGAAATTGTTCTGCAGCTTGCACTCCAGGAAGAAGTTCATGATATCCCAGCACCACAAAGTGTGGAGGATAACATTAAGGCTTCAGTTCCGGAAAATGATGTTGTGATTCAACAACAAAATTAGACTGCACCTGTAGTGACTATCGTAGTGGGAGAATTATTAAAAACCTCTCCGGTTTGCGCTCTGGGGGGAATCTTATGATAGAATCCCTCAAGAGCCTAATACAGAACGTCTTAATTACGACGAAGCACTACAGGATACATATGCTGATAAATGGGCTATTGCTATGAAATTTGAAATGGAGTCCATCTGCTCCAATCAAGTCTAGGATCTTGTTTTACCATCTACTGGAGTCAAACCCATTGGTTGTAGATAGATCTATAAGAAAAATCGAGGAGTGGATGGAAAAGTGCAAACTTTAAAGCTAGACTTATTACAAAAGGATTGACTCAAAAAGTTGTAGATGGATCTATAAGAAAAAGAGAGGAGTGGATGGAGAAGTACAAACTTTAAAGCTAGACTTGTTACAAAAGGGTTTACTCAAAAAGAAGGGATCGATTATGAGGAAACCTTTTCGCCAGTAGCCATGCTTAAATCCATTAGGATTCTCTTATCCATTGCTGCTCATACGATTATGAGATTTGGCAAATGGATGTCAGGACGACTTTTCTTAATGGAAGTCTTGATGAGTGCATCTATATGGCACAACTATTTGGTTTCATAAAAAGTGGCAATGAGCATATGTTGTGTAAATTAAAGAAATCCATTTATGGATTGAAACAAGCTTCTAGAGCATGTAATACTTGTTTTGACACATCGATTAAAACCTTCAGTTTTGATCAATGTGAAAAAGAGTCTTGTGTCTATAAGAAGTGGGATGGAGATAAAGTTACATTTTTGATTTTGTACGTGGATGATATTTTTCTCATAGGAAATAATGCGAGCATGTTGAATTCAGTAAAGGAGAACAAGTAGGGTCAATAGTTCAGCATTTAGGCAATCGCAAAAGTAGTCCGCTGAACGATCGCCGATCGAGGACAGATGGAAGCAGGTTATGGATTTGTTCAAGTTGGTCGATCAATCCCTCCTTTCTTTCTCTTTATTTTATATAAGCCATTTCCTTAAGGTTGCGCCGTGCCCTGGATATGCCATTTCCGCCTAATCCGAATCTCTTGATATGAAAGACTTGAGACAAGTGGCACATATCCTTGGGATCAAGCTTATGCGAGATCACAAGCGAAGGATATTAGGCTTATCCCAAGCACCTTATAATATTACTATTCTCACCAGATTTAGCATGCAAGATTCCAAGAAAGGATTTCTCCCTTTTAGACATGGAATCTCTCTGTCAAAAGATCAGTCCCCAAAAATGACTGATGAGATAGAAAAGATGAAGGCGGTCCCTTATGCTTCTGCTGTAGGGAGTCTCATTTATGCTATGCTATGTACTAGACATGATAATTGCTTTGTTGTTGGCATGGTTAATAGATTTCAGTCTAATCCTGGACGAGAACACTGGACTGCCATTAAACATATAATCAAGTACTTGAAAAGGATTAGGGATTATATGTTGGTTTATCACTCAGGTGATCTTGCACCCATTGGCTATACTGATTCAGACTTCCCCTCAGATAGAGATTCTAGAAAATCCACCTCAGAATATGTTTTTATCTTAGAAGGTGGAGCCATAAGTTGGAGGAGTATCAAGCAATCATGTGTTGTTGATTCCATCATGGAAGCCGAATATGTGGCTACATCTGAGGTAGCTAAAGAGGCTGTTTGGCTCGGGAACTTTCTAAAAGAGTTTAATGTAGTTCCTTCGGTTCAAGCACCGATTGTACTTTATTGTGATAATAGTGGTGCAGTCGCAAACTCGAAGGAACCAAGAAGCCATAAAAGGAGTAAGCATATTGAGCGTAAATATCACTTAATTAGGGACATAACTCAGAGAGGTGATGCAAAAATATTAAAGATTGCGTCAGAGGACAATTTGGCAGACCCATTTACAAAGAGCTTGCCACAGAATGACCTCTAAAAGTCTATGTATAAAATTACACAAAAGGACAAAGTTTACGAATAACGCTATTAATTATCTTAAAATCATTGTTCGTTTTTCATTAAACACAAGCAAAATTTGGTTTTTCATGCTCGATGCAGGTTTAACGTTTTTAAAATAAATAAAAAAGATCGAAATTCCTTTTTTTCCTACATTGGAACCCTCGTCCCCTCCCTTCTAATGTAGCAATTCCACGCATACCGAAAGGCACCACTTGATTTTAGAATTTATTTGGTACAAATTTGAATTAACTATATAGCAAATTTCGAATATTAGATAATTAATTTAAAAAATGAGGAGGATAGAAAAAGGAGACCAATCCGGCCGGAATCCTGTAATGTGGGGACCTGCGAGTTTGTGGGTTGGGGGTGGCCGTAAAATATAGTGAAGGCATAGAATGTCATGTACGGAAAAATGTTCTTCAATTAAATGGAGTTGCCTGTTATTTAAGCAACAAAAAATACATCCCCTCCCCCCTATTTAATGCCAAACCCATGCTCTCCCCCAATTTTTTTTTTTTAATTATTATTATTGTTAGGTTGTACATATTATTTATTATTTTCTGACAATAACATTCTCTAACGTTGAGTTTAACTTTAAATTTGAATGTTTAAGGAAATAGTCGGTTCGATCCTTTTTGTTTATCGTTTAAGGTTTCGATGGAAATTTATTTAATAACATTGATTATAAGAAATAATTGACTAAAGCGAATGAAAAAATTGTCTTCTTGATTTTCTAAAGTGAGACATTTTAAAACAAATCTTTTGAACTAAAGTGAAATAAGGTCTCCGGAAAAAGAAAGAAAATTATGATATGCTGGGGAAAGAGTTAGGTGATAGAAAAGGTAAATATCCTTTGGGTGCACATAAAAAATTTTATTTAGCAGTGAGCCAGTGACCTCTTTGGTAAATTATAAATTGTTTGGGTGTAATGCCCTAACAGATAAAATAACGATGTTATCCTTATGGTGTCGAGTCTTGATATATGACACTAGATAACTTACTATAAAATGAGATATATCTTTAAAACACATCCACAGTTATACATGAATACACGTAATATATCACTTTCTAATTTACAGGTCAAACGTAACGAATACTGTATATTTTTTAGGTTCCAGGAATTGAACTTAATTTTCAAACTATCGCCTTTCAGGCCTGTATAAAGTCATTTCATAAGATGAAGTCACATTACAAGACGTCATTCTTTTGTGTTTTGGTGATTAAGAAATTGCAAGTGCTAGAAAATTCTACAACAAGTGGTTCTAATTTTTCTTTTTCTTTCTGGAATAGAAGCGTATGTATTGCTGCTTTTGTGGGCATGGTATAAGTAACATTTTCGAAAAGTATATAAATTAAAATGTTAAACCAGAGAAAATCATCCAAAATGGCTGAATTCAATTGTGAGAAAAAAGAGGGGCCAATGGCGAAATGACTGATTTGACACATCCCTTTTGTTCTATACTGGTTTTGCATGATAGCCGACCCTTTCTATGAAGTCAGCCACATGTTATCCTCCACAAATTGCTTGTACTAGTATGACTACTTTATTTTCATTTACGAGCAAAGGACTCTGTTTACCCCAGATTACGAGTAACAATTAAATTTATACGTGGTTTTAAAGATACTCGATCCAATTTAATACAATTAATGAATAAAAAGAAATAGAGATTAAATTAGGAAACAAGAAAAAAGCAAACCGCCAAGATTGAGTGATCTTTCCGTGCTAAAGGCTCTTTGAACTAAAATATGAAGTAGACAGATGAGCAAAAGTAGACTATAGCTTTTCTTTATATTGATTGTATCTCTTGTGTCCTTTAGAAATGGGGCTGTTTGCTTATATAGGAAAAGTAAAGAATTCTATACAAGGTAAAAATCTCATTTACAAGGTAAGATATCCCTAGAATTAATGGATTCAACGTCTATATTGATCTGAGCCGCGATTCCCGCCGAGATATTTGTGTATCACGAGATTTCCGGTCCTTCAGTTACGCAAATCAGATAACTTTACCATAGGATGTTTTACCCTGATCAGCCTCGACGATTTCACTTCGAGCGCTTTGGCTTCGAGCTTCGTTCAAACGACATCCGGTCTCGGGCTTCTTATGTTTGATATTTCGATCTCGACCTCTCGGTTGGCAGCTCCAATCGACGTTGGTCGTCGAAACCCAAAATCGGTATTTCCTATGTAAGCGATCGGGTTCGACCCCATACAGATAGTCTCCTCGTTTTTTGGAGAGTAATGACAAGAAACGATATGAGCCGCTGCTTTCAAGATTAGGTTAAGTGAAGACATACTTATAGTGAACGACACGGAATTCGAAACGTCAAATCAGATAACACAAAATGTCTTGTTGATGAATGACGGCAGCATGATGACGCACGTGGCCAGTATCAAAAAGGTCTTTTCATGTGCCAACTGGCGACAAACTCTGCGATTCCTGCAAACACCAATTAATGCTTTCTCATTTTGGGTTTCGAACCGCCGTTTTTGCAAAGTATAAATAGCCCCCTCATTCTTCAACTTTCAAGTTTATGTCGTTTGAATACCATATTGCCCAAGTTCTCTAAACTCTGTTCTTCAAGTAACTTCTCTTTCTACGCTTGCATCTACTCGCTTTCCATCTCTTTAACTTTAATGGCGAAAACATCTAAATCTGTTACTCAGAAGCAACAATCTTCTTCCTCTCAACCCACTGAAGAGGCCGAGCCTGTCATTGCTGAGGAAACTTTGACAGAGCCTCCTCTAAAAGCTTTCGTACCGGTCAGATGCTCAATCGCCTCCGAATTTAAGGTAGAGAAGGCTTCCTCAGTGCCGGGCCGGGGCGAACCGGTCGTTAGGTATATTAGCTCAATCACGAGCAAAACCCTTGATAGGGTAAAAATGGAATGTAACTGGGTTGGCAAAGATGTGGTAGTCCCCTCTCCGGACGAGGCGGTTACCACCCACGTGGAGAGCTATTTGAGTGTTTACACTTACCCCTTCACGTTGGGACCTTTGGACCCCATTATTGTCGCCTTTTGTAAAAGGTACAATGTTACATTGGGTCAGATTCACCCTTCCGTTTGGCGAATAATTCATCTTTTTCGTTTTTTTGTGAGTAAGGTCGATGGGCATCCTTTCACCATCGATTATTTACTTCGACTATACAGTCCCCGAGTCTTCCGAGGGGGACTAATAAAACTTGCTCGCCGGGCTAGCAAAGCCCCATTTTCGAGCATTGACGAGGACAAGGACCAGGGTTGGATGAGCCGATTCGTTCGAATAAGGACGTCGGACCTAATCCCTGCAGAAGATATGCCGTTCCCTGAAAAGTGGAACATGAACCGTAAGAATCATTTTCCTATCCAAATTCATTTGTTGTTTTTCCTTTGATATCTTACTAATACACTTTGTAAGATGCAGCTGTTTCTCAAATGCCGGCTGCAATTCAGCACTTGGAAGAGTGGGTCCGGAAGGTGGTAGCTCAAAGGACCTACTCAGAGCGCGCCTGGTGTGAGATATCGAAAGGCCTATGGGAGGCCAAAAATCACGGTGAGACTGATAATGCTCATATTTCATACTTTATGTGATCGGTGTTGCTGTTAACTCATTTCCTCCTTTCTTTGCAGATCTATCGAAGGACGCTGAACTGAGGCTGGCGTCCCCCGGTAGAGAGGTTCCCTACCCTCCCCCTGTCTCGGAGAAGGAGGGAGAGAAGAGGAGAAAAGAAGTCCCTGGTCCCTCTGAGCCCGGGAAAAAGAGAATTAAGAAGAAGAGCATAGCTCGTAAGCCCAGAATTACCGACTTGGCTATCCGATTGAGCGATGACTCCGAGGAAGATAGGGACCTCGGTATTTCAAGCAACGAGCCATCTCGGGCAGTCCCCGAGCCGAGGACCGATGAAGCTTGCATTCCTCGAGTAGAGGACCTCGATGCAGGGGTGAGGATCGGGGTTTGCGCCGATGTAGGGGAGGCAGTACAAGGAACCTCGGATCTCCCAGAAGCAATGCACTCTTCTTCTTTCTCGGAGGCAACCTTCAATGAACCCCGGGCTGCAAGGATGCATACATCGAGCAAAGGCCACGTACCGGCAGGGTCCCTTGAAGACTTTTTCGACGATGTGCCATCGGCTGACACCTTCGGGCTCGAAGTGCCGAGGAAGAGTCCCTCCGCCGAGACGAGCAGGGTATCTATCGGTCCCAAGTTGGTCGATAGATTTCCCGCTCCGAGTTCCAATCCTGATCGGAAGAGGATAATAAAGTTCGTCATTTCCGGAGATGCTAGGGCTCTGGCCGCGCCTGTGGGCGTGGCTAGCTACCTTCGGTGTCTGGTGACCGAGGAAGATCAGGCTGCAATGGATGCGGTGGATGAGGCATGTTTATTCAATGAGGCTCAACAGGCAGCAAATAAGGTAAAATTTCTTACAGGCTTTGTTTGGTGTTAGTTATCTTACTCTTTGACCTGTACTGACCGTTTTATTTTCTTTCATATTTGTAGTCTTCAGTGCTTCATCATGAGGCTTTCCTTCGGCTAAGGAAAGAAAAGGCACGTCGCCAGCGACTCGAGGGGGAGATGTCGACTCTTCGGGCTGAGTTGGACTTCTTGCGCAGGGAAAATGATAAAACACTCGACCAACTAGGGCAGCAACTTGACCGAATAAATCAATTCCGATCCACATTAAGCGAGGCCAAGGCAGAAACCAGTGCATGGAGAGCTAAGGCCGACCTGCTGACTTCGGAAAAGGAGACCCTCCGGGCTCGCGTAGTCCCTTTGGAAAAACAAGTTTTGGAGGCGCAAGAAAAAATCGGGACGCTGACTAAGAGCACTGATACACTTCACTCCCAAGTCGAGACGCTTATTTCGGATCGTGATGTTCTGATCAACGAGCTGCAATCGGCAAAATCCGAGATTGCCACATCTAAAGCTGATGCCGATGATCTGGTAGCTCAATACAGGGCCGATGCTGAGGCTGCCCAAGAGCAATCAAAGATTCTGGTTGAGTATGCCAAGTGCCAAACCCGTCTTTCCGTTCTCGAGGAGTTACAAGCTCGAGGCTTCGATCTATCCACCGAGGTCGATGATGCAGCAAAGATTGAAGCCGATGCTAGAAAGCGGGCCTTCCCTGAAGAAGAAGAAGATTTCGAGAATTCTGATTAATGTCGTCTGTTGTATAATATGTCTTTCTAGGATTCTCATTTTTTTTGTAACACACTTTGTTTTGTATAAAAGAATTTCCCTTTTTTGTTTGATTCTGTTCTGAAATTTCCAATTTGCAAACTTTCCTGCCTCCCAGGCTTAGTTAAGACTTAGCTTATTTCTCAGTAGATTTTCTCCTTTCATGGCCGATTGGATAAGGCCTAAGCCTCGAAAGGGGGTCAAGGTTTGCCTTGATAGGTCTTATTCTTTTTCAAATTTTATTAATTCAACATGGCCTTGGCCCGTCAAGAAATCGGAGTTCTGTCTTAACGGATTTCAGCTCGATTCGGCCTTAGCCTTTTACGAATTCGGATTTGTCTTAATAGGTCTTGCTTTCCTTCGATTTTCATTAACTCGATAAGGCCTTGGCCTTTTAAGGAATTGGGGTTTGCCTTGATCGGTCTTTCCCCAATTCGAGTTTTACTTGGTTCGGCCTTAGCTTTTTATGAGTTGGGATTTGCCTTAACAGGTCTTACTTCCCTTTGATTTTCGTATGAAGTTCTGAACAATGGTAATTTCTGATCATGTAATAAAACTTGAAGGGGCCCTTGGGCTCGGAGACAGGATATTGATGCTGAAAAGCTTTCATTAGCATTTAGGTGCTTGTACAATTTGCTTAGGGGGTAGATCAGTCTATTCGGGCACGGTACTTTCGACCGTTTGACCTTACATTGATTCCTAATGATCTACGGGAAGTTCCCCCAAATTGAAATGACCAAACAATGAATCGAAATAGATAAGCGATCTTCTAATAATCATGGTCGATCGAAGTTGTGCACCAAATATTATTATCTTCGATGAGCGACCGATCTAGGTTAGCACGATTACTGGTTGCCTCATTAAAAGCCTTGCCGTAAAATCCAATTTAGGACAAAACCGGTCGAAGGGAAAAAGAGTGCAACGCGTGCTTTCAGTCTTAATGTCATGCGCTTCCTGGTTCGAGACTGCCTCGTTCAATACCTGCAGATGTTAGCAAAACAAACAAACGAAAAAATGCAAATTTCATACCTTAACAATAGTATCGCTTTATGTGACTTATATTCCAATTGTTTGCCAGCTGTTTGCCCTCCATGGTTCCGAGCTTATAAGATCCCTTTCCCATGACCATCAAGATGGAATAGGGCCCTTCCCAGTTTGTGTCACGACCCAGCCGAAGGGCCGCGACATGGCACCGGACCCTGCTCTCAGAGTGCCAGCGTACCCTTCATATCTGCTATCTTACTTCTTCTTTTTTGTTATCTATAAGGCCTGTCATACGCATGCAGTTTCAAACAACATCATAATGGACTGAAACGTCATGCCATGACATAAACATACTTATATACATAATGTGCCAACAAGGCTACAATGCAAAACTATACAACATAATATGTTTGCCGACGAGGCAATACAACGGTACATGAGTCAACCCAACACTTGTCTACACATACACTGACATTTGTCTACGAGCCTCTACGAGAACATACATTATGCAACCTATGTCGGAACAGGGCCCCGACATACCCAAAATGCCTATACAAAATGCATACCAAGGTTGTAGCAAGTCCGAAGGATGAATCTTGCTAATATCTGCTGAACTGGATAGCCTACCGCGGTGAGGGAGCTCCGTCTATCAGTCTATCAAGGACCTGCAGCACGACATGCAGCGTCCACAAATAAAGGACGTCAGTACGGATAATGTACTGAGTATGTAAGACAGGAAACATAATATATGAGCAATAATATAAGCATCAGGATAAGGAACATACAACATGTATCATCTGAATACCTCTGAGGGCGACTAACCATGTCATGCCTTACGTGCATATGCATTTACATATATATATATATATATTCTTTTGAAAATCATCATATACATATATACGCCTCTGTGGGCCTCATCATTATCATCATCACCATCATCATCATACCCAACTGATCAGTGGTTGCACATTAAGTGCCATTGCGCGGCCCATTGTAATGCGGCTCGGTGTTTACATATATATATATGCACAATAGGTGCCATCGCCCGGCCGACTATAGCGCGGCGCGGTGTAGTAAAAGAAAATGCATGCTATGCTCATATGACTCGTTCTATTATGAAGACGTAATGTCAAGGAAAATAATAACAAGAGCAATCCTTCCATAGAGGGAAACAATATGAGCAGCCCTAACTTCTAAGAGTATAGTATTCTTTTGGGGCTCGTTCATTGCATTGTAATCGATAAGAGTCGTGCAAAAGAAAGAATGGTACAGTCTTACATACCTGGTATATGCTGCACCAGTTCTCAAGCTACGCAATCGCTACAATTCCTTAGTCTACAATTAGAGAACAATTCAATTGCTACTCACTACGCGTCATAGCTATCATTAATCACAATCTCCTAAATTCATATGGTGCTGCTCCACACCCTTCCTCCCCTACCCTATCAAACATATTTATAACACGTGCAACCCATTTACGACTCATAATAACCATGACCCATTCCGTTTAGCAGTATTTATCTTGATTTCATGGCTTCCAAACATCTTCCCATGAGTCCTTACAGGCATGCAACAACATATCACGAATGCCCAAGAGAAAATTGCATGAAAGGGATTAATAACTTACCTTGCATGTGAATTATCTAGCCTTTTTCCTTCGATCCCTCAAATTCTAAGTCCTGCCCTCAAGTTGGGTTTGTAGGAGGAGGAAACTCAGCTAGGGTTTCTCTTTAGTTCTTCAATTTCTTGATTCCTTCTTTAATTTAGGGCTTGGAAGAGGAAGAAATTGATTATGTTGGTGTGGGATTATGAGAAAGGGTCGTGGGGGTCTTCTTTCTGTGTTTGAGCCTCAGAAAAATGAGAAAGAATTGGGTTGGACCCCTTTTATAGGTCTGTCAATAAGTGACACACGTGTCTGGTGTTTTTCAGGTTTGCGATCGCATTTCAGCCGCAAACATGACATGCAGTTCGCATTCTAGCCGCAAATCTCAACCCAGAATTCTGTTGCATTATGCGACGCAGAAGGGCCAGATTTTCGGTTCGCATTTTCAACAATGCGACCGCATTCTGGTCGCATTTCTGACGTGGATTCAGCCCAGAACTCTATTCCATTCTGTGATGGAAGATGTCACATTTGCGGTCCGCATTTGCATTATGCGGTCCGCATACTGGCCACATTTTTGACACAATTTCAGCCCAGAAACCTGTCTCAGTTTGCGATATTGGTGTTGGATATGCGGTCTGCATTTGTGCTTTGCGGTCGCATATCCAACTATGCGACACCTTTGCTCTTTTTCTTAACTTCTGAACTATTTTCCGGGTTCTTAGGCTCTTATATGTGAACTATCTTACGGCGTATTCTAACGTACAATTTTACGGGTTGTAACAGTTTGGTCCTAACTTTCCGTCATTCGGATTTCGAGTGTTGAGTGCGACTCTTCTGAGCACCAGGTCTCCGATATTGAAGTGTCGAAGATGGGCTCTCCGGTTATAATATCTTTCGATCTTTTGTTTTTGGGCCGCCATTCGAACAAGGGCTGCTTCCCTTCTTTCGTCCAACAATTCCAGATTGATGTTCATAGCTTCTTTTATTTGATTCTTCGGTTGCGCATCAGAACTTGACACTTGGTTCGCCTACCTCGACTAGTATTAAAGCCTCAGCTCCATATACTAGAGAGAAAGGAGTGGCCCCGGTGCTGGTTTTCTCGGTCGTGCGATAAGCCCTTAGAACCTCGGGCAGAATTTCTTTCCATTTTCCCTTTGCGACGGTCAACCTTTTCTTCGAGTTTCGTATTATAGTTTTGTTGGTTGACTCAGCTTGTCCATTGCCGCTAGGGTGATAAGGCATCGATAAGATCCTCTTGATCCTATTGTCTTCGAAGAACTTTGTCACTTTACTGCCGATGAACTGCTTGCCGTTATCGCACACGATTTCTGATGGCATCCCAAATCAGCATACGATATGGTCCCAGATAAAGTCGATCACCTCCTTTTCTCTAAATTTTTCTTAAGCCTGCGCTTCAACCCATTTGGAAAAGTAGTCAGTCATAAAAAGAATAAATTGAGCTTTACCTAGCGAATAAGGGAGAGGGCCAACGATATCTATTCCCCATTTCATGAATGGCCATGGCGACAAAACCGAATGCAGTGTCTCTCTGGGTTGGTGGATCATCGGTGCATGCCTTTGGCACTTGTTGCACTTGCGAACGAATTCTTTCGCATCTTTCTCCATATCGATCCAATAATAGCCGGCTCGAATTATTTTTCAAACCAAGGATTCGAAACCGAAGTGATTCCCACATGAGCCTTCGTGTATTTCTCTTAAAATATACTTGGTGTCTCCTGGTCCAAGGCATATTGCGAGGGGGCCTTCGAACGTCCTTCTGAATAGGGTCCCATCATCGGATAAACAGAACCGGGCTGCTTTAGTGCGTAATGCTCTCGATTCTTTGGGGTCCGAAGGGAGTTTTCCTGAGCTGAGATATTCCATATACTTGTTCCTCCAATCCCAGGTCAAGCTTGTCGAATTGATTTCGGCATGGCCTTCCTCCACCATCGACCTCAAGAGTTGTACAACTTTTTCGGACTCAATTTCCTCGTCTTCGACCGACGATCCTAGGTTGGCGAGGGCGTCGGCCTCACTGTTTTGTTCCCGAGGTATGTGCTGCAAAGTCCATTCTTTAAATTTGTGCAACGTGACTTGAAGCTTGTCCAAATACATCTGCGTTCGCCCTTCTCTGACTTCGAAAGTCCTGTTTACTTGATTGACCACGAGGAGGGAATCGCATTTGGCTTCGATTATCTCCGCTCCCAGGCTTTTGGCCAGTTCTAAACCTGCAATCATAGCTTCATACTCCGCTTCTTTGTTAGTCAACTTTACAGTCTTGATAGACTACCAAATAGTGTTTCCGGTTGGAGGTTTTAATACGATACCAAGCCCCGATCTTTTCGAATTCGAGGCAGCGTCTGTGAACAAGGTCCACACTCTCGAAGGAGTACCCGATTTGTTCATTAATTCCCTTTTGACCTCGGGAATTAGTGACGGCGCAAAATCGGCGACGAAATCTTCCAATACTTGAGATTTGATCGAGGTTCGGGGCCGATATTCGATATCATACCCGCTTATTTCGATGGCCCACTTGGCCAATCGCCGGATAGCTTGGGCTTATGCATTATATTTCTCAGGGGGTAAGTTGTTACTACACATATAGGATGGCACTGGAAGTAGGGGTTTAGCTTCCTAGAGGCACTCAACAAAGCGAGTGCTAATTTTTCTAGATGCGGGTATCTAGTCTCGGCTTCTCCTAAGGTTCTACTGACGTAATAAATAGGAAATTGCGTACCTTGCTCTTCTCGGACCAGGACCCCACTCACCGCTACTTCTGAAACGGCAAGGTAGAGGTATAATTGTTCACCCGTTATTGGCGTATGCAGCAAAGGTGGGCTAGAGAGATACCTCTTGAGTTCTTCTAAAGCGCGCTGGCATTCCTGACTCCACGAGAAATCGTTCTTCTTTTTCAGCAAATTGAAAAACCGGTGACTTCTATCGGAAGACCTTGAAATGAACCGGCCTAAAGCAGCTAGCCGACCTGTCAGCTTTTGTACAGCCTTTACTTTTTTTTTTGGTAAATATGATTTTATTGATTAGCAATTAGCAAAATATACAGGGACGGAGGGGGACATAAACCTTACCTCCACAAAAAAGAACATGTACCTAGTCGACCTGTCAGCTTTTGTACAGCCTTCTCTTTTACTTGACCGGCCGAAATTTAGGATCGATGCTCAGTTTGTGAGTCGTGATCTCCGGAGGTATCCCTGTTATGTCAAGATGGGACCAGGCAAAAGAATCTTTGTTAGCTGAAAGAAAATGAATAAGTTTAGTCCTGAGCTCAGAACTTAAGCCCGAGCCCAGGTATACCTTCCGATCTAATGCATCCTCTCGGAGTGAAATTTGCTCGAGTTCCTCGACCTCGACTTAGTTGCATCAGATTCGTCGGGGCCGACGAATGATCGGGGAATCCCGTATTCATCGTCTTCGATGAGTTCCTGTTCACCTTCGTTTGTTGAAGGCGATACCTATGATTGCTATTTGGTTCTTTGAGAAGGGGCTATCGTTTCCGGCATTGCTTCTTCTACGGCGAAGATTTCTTTCGCCGCATGTTGTTCTCCATAAACAGTCGTGATCCCATCAGCCGATGGGAATTTCAACATTTGGTTCAGTGTCGAGGGTACCGCTCTGATATTATGAATCCATGGTCTACCGAGCAAGGCGTTGTATCTCATATCCCCTTCGATTACGCAGAATCTCATTTCTCGAATGGTACCGGCAGTGTTTACTGGTAAAATTATGTCTTATTTGGTTGTCTCACAAGCCATGTTGAAACCATTGAGGACCTGAACTTCAGGGATAATTCGATCAGTTAACCCGAGCTGTTCGATAACCCATGACCAAATTATGTTGGCTGAACTACCGAGATCGACCAACACACGCTTCACCTTGGTTTTTCACATAAGCACCGATATTACAAAGGCGTCGATATGGGGTTGTATGATTCCTTCCGCATCCTCCTCGCTAAAGTGCAAAGCTCCCTCCATCGCGTAATCCCGAGTGCACTTTTCTCGGGTGATAGATATTTTTGTGCGTTTCAATAGCGGTCCTTGGGGTGTATCTACCCCACCGATTATCATATTGATCGTATGCTGAGGCTCCTCTTGGTTTACTGGTCTATTCCTATTCCCATAATGGTTTTTGGCTCGGTCGCTCAAAAACTCTCGAAGGTGCCCATTTTCGAGCAACCGTGCCACCTCTTCCCTCAACCGTCGACAGTCTTCTGTCTTATGTCCATGTGTGCCATGATACTTACATATCAAGCTGGGGTCTCTCTTAGCTGGATCCGATTGCAGCGGTCGAGGCCACTTGGTATCCTTAATGCGACCGATGGTCGATACGAGAGTCGCTGAGTCGACGTTGAAGTTATATTCGGACGGTCGTGGTGCTTCTCGGTGACCAGCGGCTCTCTCGAAGTTATTTCTTGCCAATGGTCCTCGGTTCCTTCGATTAAGATCATTCCTCCTTTCCTGTCTCGGGGAACCCTGCCTTACTGGAATGGCCTTTCGGTCTCCAGGATATGGTCGATGCCTGTCTCTGTTCGATCTTGGCTCTCGATAAATATCTCTTTGAACCCTATCATGAGTTCTGATGGGGTAAGTGGATCCCGAGGGGGCCCCAAGTTGATCGTCCTCGACCCTAATCTTCGATTGGTATCGGTTGTGTATATCTGCCCAAGTAGCAGCCGGATATTCAATCAGGCTTTGCTTAAGCTGTTGTGAAGCTGTTCAACTTCGAGCATTGAGCCCTTGGGTGAAGGCCTGTACGGCCCAATCATCAGTGACCGGTGGTAGGTCCATCCGTTCCATCTGAAAGCGAGATACAAATTCCCTGAGCATCTTGTTGTCTCTTTGCCTAACTTTAAATAAGTCTGATTTTCGTGTCTCGACTTTGATGGCACCTGCATGAGCTTTTACGAAGGTGTCCGCAAGCATGGCAAAAGAATCGATGGAATTTGGAGGCAAGTTGTGGTACCAAGTCATTGCCCCCTTTGATAAGGTCTCTCCGAATTTCTTTAAGAGGACGGACTCAATCTCATCGTCTTCGAGATCATTTCCCTTTATGGTGCATGTGTATGCTGTTACATGCTCGTTTGGGTCAGATGTCCCATTGTATTTCGGAATCTCCGGCATGCGAAACTTCTTCGGTATGGGTTTTGGGGCGGCGCTAGATGGAAAGGGTTTCTGTACGAATTTCTTTGACTCCAAACCTTTTAAAACCGGAGGTTCTCCTGGTATTTGGTCCACCCTCGAATTATATGTTTCTACCTTTTTATCATTGGCCTCAATCTTCTTCTCGCCTGACTCGACCCGTCTAGTCAACTCTTCGAGCATTTTCATGATCCCAGCGTTTGCCCTCGATCCGCCTTCGCTTGGTTCCACTGTGATAGGTTCATTTTCGGGGATAATTTCCCGAGGAGGGAAACGGCCGCTTGCTGGGCTTGCAACATGTTGAATATCATCCTGAGGCTAATCCCGTCCTCTTCGTCGTTCTGTTTCGCTGAGCGGTACTCTCTTCGGATACTATTCGATGGACCAGGGGTCAGATCCACATCGACCGCTATTTGGGAGTTAGCGTCGATTAGGATTTCATTTCCGGGTGCCAAGTTGTCATTTTCGCCCTGGTGGTTGAATTCGCTATCGACGAATTGAGGCACAGATTGAAAATGTGACATGATTGTACTGTAACCTGAAAGAAAAAGGTGTTCTGCAAAGAACAAGCGTAAAATAGTCTACGTAACAGAAAGCTGTATTAAACGATCACTATTATCCTTAGTCCCACGGTGGGCGCCAAACTGTTTACCCCAAATTACGAGTAGCAATTAAATTTATATATAGTTTTAAGGATGCGCGACCCGATTTAATACAGTTAATGAATAAAAAGAAATAGAGATTAAATTAGGAAACAAGAAAAAAGCAAACCGCCAAGATTGAGTGATCTTTTCGTGCTAAAGGCTCTTTGAACTAAAATATGAAGTAGACAGATGAGCAAAAGTAGACTATAGCTTTTCTTTATATTGATTGTATCTCGTGTGTCCTTTACAAATGGGGTTGTTTGCTTATATAGGAAAGGTGAAGAATTCTATACAAGGTAAAAATCTCATTTACAAGGTAAGATATCCCTAGAATTAATGGATTCAACGTCTATATTGATCTGAGCCGCGATTCCCGCCAAGATATTTGTGTATCACGAGATTTCCGGTCCTTCAGTTACGCAAATCAGATAACTTTACCATAGGATGTTTTATCCTGATCGGCCTCGACGATTTCACTTCGAGCGCTTTGGCTTCGAGCTTCGTTCAAACGACATCCGGTCTCGGGCTTCTTATATTCGATATTTCGGTCTCGACCTCTCGGTTGGTAGCTCCAATCGACGTTGATCGTCGAAACCCAAAACCGGTATTTTCTATGTAAGAGATCGGGTTCAACCCCATACAGACTCTTTGATATTAATTTGTTTATATATTTGTTTGTATTTGGAAGGGGAGCTTTCTCTCATCGATAAAAGTTATCTTTGTGATTAGAAGGTCACGGTTTAAGTTTTTATTTTAATGTGAAAGTGCATACACATTATACCCGATATAATCTGACTCTTCTCCACATATAAGCTTAGGGCATTAGTTTCCCTCATTTGTTTGAATTTGAATTGCTTAATCAACGGCTTCATGTTATTTGCAAAAATCTAGAACAATTTGGCCACCCGATGGGGATGCGAGCAAAGAGAAAAAGAATTTAGTCTTTATCAAATTTTACTCGCTAAGTAGAATTTTGACCATGATTGTATAATACACAATCGGCCATAAAACTTAAAGATCCAAAAATAGATATATTGCCGAGGAGATGTCGAATAGATATTTATGTGTTGATAAAGATGGGACTTTTACACTATTCTGTAGAAAGTATTAATGGCAGATTTTACTTGTACTTTGTACTGTGAATTGTAGAGTAGTACTTTGTAAGTAATGAGTTAGGTTTAGTTAATTAGAGTTAGTAGTTAAAGGTTAATTATGGTTAGGTATTATGGCATCAGGTGGATGTACATAACTATGTTTGCGGTGAATGACAGCTAAGCAAGATTCATTTCTTCCAATTTTATTTCTCTCTACAACTACTCCTTATCGTCTTTCTCGACTGAGTGTCTCTCACAGCTCATTCAATCCTTCCAACATGGTATCAGAGCAACCGATCTATGGTCCTTTAAGCTAAAACACCATGAGTTTGAGCAATTGCAGTGGATAGTGAGTTGAATTTCGTTGAAAATTGTGCAATTTCTGAAATTTTCTCGAAGTAATTGGGGTCACAGAAACCCTAATTTTTCGTCATCTTCAAATCTGTAATTTTTCTTGTTGATTTATCATGCCGAACACTTCAACAACTGAAGAGCGTGTTATTTTCGGCTTGATTGAGAAATTCACAGACATTCATCCTAGAAATCCACTGTATCTGCATCGATCGGATACACCAGGTAGCATCTTAATTCCTCAGCAGCTAACTAGAATTGAAAACTATACTACCTAGAGTAATTCAATTAGAGTTGCATTGCTGGCAAAAAACAAGTTAGGGTTTATAGATGAAAATTATCGTCGGGAAATGTATAAGGATGATTTGATACATGAATGAGATAGATGTAATGCTTTTGTTTTTTCATGGATTACCAATTCCGTGTCAAAAGAGCTAGCAAATGGCCTTATGCACTATTATAATGCGCACAAGGTATGGATGGACTTGAAAGAGCGATTTGATAAAAGGAATCTCACACGAGTGTATCAATTGCATCGTGAAATCTATACTATGACTCAAGGCACTTCCTCTATATCTGAGTATTTCTCTAGGCTGTGTAATATCCGGGACGAATACCTCTCTTTAGTTCCTGTACTTGGTGGTGACAGGGCATATGCAGAACATATGTAACAACAAAGGCTTATCAATTTTTGATGGGTCTAAATGAGACATACTCCCAATCAAGAAGTCAAATTCTGTTAACAGTGCCCAGCCCATCCCTAAATGAGGCTTACAATATGATAATGCAAGACGAGAGTCAATGGCTGCAGTCCAATATGATCTCACAGTGTGCTCAACCATTACAACAACTGGATTTAAATGACTCAACAGTATTGGCATCCACACAAGGAAATAGATTCAAGAAGAATACTAGTCTCTATTGTGACTATTACAACATAAAAGGACACAAGAGAGAGTATTGTTATAAATTGATCAGATATCCACAAAATGCCAAGTTCAACAGAAGGAAGCCCTTTGACAAAGTGCAGAATCGCGGCCTAATAAACGTTTTGGGAATACCAGGGGTCCTATGGAAAACAACGCCAATCTGACAGAGAGTGTTCCATCTACCATGCCTGTGCCATGTACTACTGGAGTTGCTCCAACAGTGCCTTTCCCAGTCTTCACTCCTAAGCAGTACCAGCAGATCTTGAACTTGATCACTAAGGAACCACCTTCTCAAGAAGCTGCAGCTAACATGGCAGGTATACCTAGTTGTTTCCCTGATTTTTGTTCTGCTAGTGCAACTATCGCTGATCCATGGGTGATTGACACTGGAGCCATGAATCACATGGTCTCAAGCTTGCATAATTTACTTAACCCATCACTCATTCCTCCCACCTCTAGTAGAATCCATTTACCTAATGACCATACAACCTCAGTCACTCACATTGGAATTGTTTCATTGTTTGATAATCAGTTACACAATGTGCTTTATGTTCTTAATTTCAAATACAATCTTCTATCCATTTCCAAGTTAACAAAAGAATTGTAGTGTTGTGCAACTTTTTATCCTGACTTTTGTGTATTTCAGGACCTTTGCAATGGCAAGGTGAAGGGGATTGGTAAGGAGAAGGATGGTCTCTACCTACTTCAACCTATCAAGCAATCATCACCTGCCAAAGCATCTTCCTTTTCAGTTTCTCAGCCTTCAGTTTCAACTGCACCTAACTCTCAACAATGTCCCTCATCCAATCTTCCAAATTCTTGTTCTATTTGGCATCAACGACTTGGTCATGCACCAATAGCAGTACTACAAAAAATTTCTTCTTTGAGGGGTCATTTATCCAATAAAGGATCTTTGTCTTTTACAATCTGTCCTTTAGCAAGGCAGACTAGATCCCTTTACCCCATTAGTACTAAAAACATTGTATCCCCTTTTGAACTTGTACATATGGATGTTTGGGGTCCATATAGAAAAGGTACTTACAATGGTCATAGATTCTTTCTCACTATTGTGGATGACTACTCCAGGATGACTTGGATTTATCTGATGAGAATAAAAAGTGATGTGGTTGTTTTGATCAAGGCTTTTCTTACTTTAGTTAAAACTCAATTTTGAGCTTCTATTACAGTCATCTGATTAGATAATGGTCTAGAGTTTTTCAATTCTCAATGTTCCAGTCTATTCACATCTCTTGGTATATTTCATCAAAGTTCTTGTGTCTATACTCCAACAAAAATGGAGTGGCTGAACGCAAGCATAGGCATTTACTTGAGATGGTCAGAGCTCTTCGATTTCAAGCTCATGCACTTTGCAAATTCTGGGGTGACTACATTTTGGCTGCAGCTTTCTTAATTAACAACTTGCGCTCCTCTGTTCTTTCTGGCAAGTCTCCTTATGAACTCTTTCATGGTGTTCCACCTTCCTTTGATCACCTTAAGGTTTTTGGCTGTCTGTGCTATACCACTAAACCAAATTTCTCAGATAAGTTCTCCTCTAATGTGATTCCTGTTGTTTTCATGAGCTACTCAGACACCAAGCAAGACTATAAGTTGTATAGTATTTGCACAAGCACCTTTTCTTATCAGTAGGGATGTCTCTTTTAATTAGTCCATTTTCCCTTTCAAATTCCCTAAATCCACCATCCTGGAGCCTCAGATTCCATCCTGGGGAACTCCACTTTCTCCAAGTTTAACTCCTTCCTAAGATGATACTTTCCCTGCTCACCCTATTTCTCCTTCTACTAGTCCAATCAGTTCTGACTCTCCTTTATCGAAGTGCTCTGCTAGGGGTTTCCCTTCTTCTCCTGTAGTTTCTTTTCCTTCTTCCCCTTCTTTTTCTCATGTATTTGATGTTCCTCTTAGGAGGTCATCTAAGGAATCCAAACCTCCTATTAGGCTTACTGATTATGTGCATTGCTCCACTACACCATATCCTATCTCTGCTTCCCTATCCTATTCCTTCATCTCTCCTTCTTATAAAGCCTATCTGTTAGCCTTTTCTTCTGTCATTGAACCTGCTTCTTTTAACCAATCCATTCAAGATAAACATTGGATTCAAGCTATGAGACTTGAGATTCAAGCTCTCTCTGACAATCAAACTTGGGAGGTTGTAGACTTGCCTGCAGGAAAGAAGCCCATTAGATGTAAATGGGTTTACAAAGTGAAGTATAGGGCTGATGGTGGTGTGGAGGGATATAAAGCTAGGCTTGTAGCCAAGGGCTTTACTCAACTGGAAGGCCTGGATTACCATGATACCTTTTCTCCAGTGGTGAAAATGGTCACAGGGAGATGTGTCATTGCCCTGGCTACTCAACAGGCTTGGCCTCTTTTTCAAATTGATTTCTATAATGCATTCCTTCAAGGTGATTTTGTTGAGGAGGTTTACATGACATTGCCTCAAGGATTTGGTAGTCAGGGGGGGACTAAGGTGTGTAGGCTACTCAAATTCGTATATGGGCTCAAACAAGAAAGCATATAGTGAAATCTAAAGCTAACCACAACCTTAACCAATTATGGTTATGTCCAAAGCAAGCTGGACTACTCTCTGTTCACTAAAAGGCACAATGGGGACATTGTTGTAATTTTGATATATGTTGATGACTTGTAATCACGGGTAGCAATGTCACACAGATTAAAGAGGCCAAGGACATTTTGAATCACAACTTCAAAATGAAGGATTTAGGAGAATTGAGATTTTTCCTTAGAATTGAGTTTGCCAGATCTGATAAGGGTATACTCATGAACAAAAGAAATACGCATTGGAACTAATTTCAGAATGTGGTCTAGGGGGAGCTAAACCAGTCACAACACCTTTGGAACAAAATCAAAAACTAATAAGTCAAGAGTATGACCAACAGTTTGATATCACTGGGGACAAGGAACCGGAAGACAGAGGAGTATATCAGAGGCTGATAGGAAGATTGCTTTACCTGGCCACTACAAGACCATACATCTCATTCGCTATTCAAGTAAGTCAATTTATGCATTCCCCAAAGGAATCCCATTATGAAGCAGCAGTGCAAGTGGTAAGATACACCAAGGATAAACCTGGAATGGGCCTATTAATGAGTAACACACCATCTGGCAAGGTGACAACTTTTTGCAATGCAGACTGAGCATTCTGTATACTTTCCAAGAAGTCAGTTTGGATACTGCATCACATTGGGGAACTCTTTGATTTCCTAGAAATCAAAAAAATAAAACGTTGTCTCAAGAAGCTCAACAGAAGCGGAATACAGAAGTATGGCTACTACTGTCGCAGAATTAGTCTGGGTGCATGGTCTGTTACAAGAACTAGGAGCACAGGTTGAACTACCAATGGAATTATATTGTGATAGTAAAGCGGCTCTACAGATAGCCTCAAACGCCATGTATCATGAGCGAACAAAGCATATAGAGATTGATTGCCATTTCATTAGAGAAAGGCTACATCAAGGACTGATCAAAACGGAGCATGTACCAGGCAAGGAGCAAGGAGCAAGTTGCATACAATCTAACCAAGGCTTTGGGAAAACAATTACACTGTGAAATGTTATGCAAGTTGGGGATGATCAATGTCTTTCATCACCCAATTTGAGGGGGAGTGTAGAAAGTATTAGTGGCAGATTTTACTTGTATCTTGTACTATGAATTATAGAGTAGTACTTTGTAAGTAGTGAGTCAGGTTTAATTAACTAGAGTTAGTAATTAAAAGTTAATTATGATTAGGTGTTATGGTTAATCATCAGGTGGATGTATATAACTATGTGTACATTGAATGACAGCTAAGCAAGATTTATTTCTTCCAATTTAATTTCTCTCTCTACAACTGCTCCTAATCGTCTCTCTCGACTGAGTGTCTCTCACAGCTCACTTAATCCTTCCAATATATCATGTTCCTATAAAAGAAAAGAAAAGAAAAAAGGTACCACGGCTGCATTGCTGTTTGGATACAGATACAATTCGCTTGTGAAAATCTCTCTATGGTTCCAAAAAAGCAAATGAATAGAGGGAAAAAGTTTATTCATATCCAATGTTTACGCGAACCTATTATCAGGATTAATGGAAAACTGAGACAACACATTAATACTATTGTTAAGAGACGCAAATTTATCTAAAAAATATAATGATGCATGCATTAATTTGATGTAAACATTTAACGTGAGTGATTTATTTTGTTGGTGAACATAGAGCCTCCACCACCAAACAACCGAACGTGGGTGGTGGAGCGTTTGATAATTGCGTTTCTCTGAAAAGATTTTAATTAGGATGGGTGCCCACCACGAACTTTGTCTTTGAGCATTTGCATGGGCCCTGGCCCTCTTTTACCTGAATTTTCCCTTTTGCTTCACCTCTTTGCATAATAAGGTAAACAAAAGCACGGCTACTGGAAAAGGTAATTATTTAATTTTGAAAATCCGTCACTCCAAAATTTAACTGTAAAAAGAACATAGTACAATCTCATGTTTTACGCTATGATAATGCAAGGATACAAACAAGTACTTGAACCAGAAATAATAAAGCAAAAGAGATTACTCGGTTATATATATAGTTTCTGAGAGGGAAAACAAATAATAATAATGCACTTAAAGATAACACAAAAACAACAGATTTGAGTTTTTTTGTGTGATGACTAATGACAGTTGACAAGCTCTCTTCTTCCTCATGGGGATCTGAGTTTCTGATTACAAAATCTCTGATCTTTTACTGAGGATCTTATTTCCAGGCAATAGAAAAGGAAATGGGAACTAGCATTATCTCCCCCACACCATGTAACATCTGCTCCAAATGGGACCACCCTTAGAGTTTTCTTTCTTTCCGTCGTTCTTTTTGTAACAATAGTGTCTGGAACAGTTTGATCGCATTTCGACTATTTCCTAGGTTATCTCTAACTAACACTCTGCCTGTTAGGAGACCACCTCTAAAGTTTTGCAGGGATAGTAACACAAATCTCAGTTCATACCAATGTCGAGACAGCTGGTACACCTTGACTATTTCACGGAGCTAAGGGGCAGAATGGGGTTCGGGGTTCGTTTGAACCCCCTTTTCAGAAATTACACTGTATATACAAGGTCAAAATTATTTTCTTATGTATATAAATAGATGTTGAATCACCTTGACTTCTCTGTGTATTTACTCTTTATGTTTTCAATTCCCTTAGTAAAACTCTTGGCTCCATCACTGATACCGATACTTGTTATCCTCACCAACACTAATAATACCGAGTAACTCTGGCAACTAGGGAACCGCCATGAAAGTTTTATAGGGATAATAACAGAAATCTCATCAAGATCAATAGGAGATCAAACTTCTGTGGGTCGTACAAAGCCATGAAAACAAGTAAATGAGACAACTGTACCGTGGGGGCGAATTTGATCCAGTTCTGATGCTTGTCTTCTCCTTTATTATGTGTGTAAATTCATTAGGGTAAATTGTAAACCGAGGACCATCCTAGTCTATGTTTCTACTTGGTTTGGTGTTTATAAAACATTCAGAGCCATAGTGTGGTCCTTCCCACTGTAAACTTGGATCATAAAATCATAAGGTTAAAGTGATTTCTGTGCTACTGACATTACCTCGACTTAATGGTACACTTTACCAGTACTTGTCTGGTGGAATTTGATGCCATTTCGCGAGTTTAATGAGGGGTATTGCTGCGACTTGGGCTTTATGCGCAATAATTTATGGGCTTGAAGGTCATTAAGTGTAAAAATAGCACAGGCTAGCCAGTTTTTGAACTGGTAATTGAAAAATAATTAGCATTTGCAAAGTTATTGAAAAATAGCCAATATTTTGCTGCAATACGGAAAGTTCCAGCATAATATACTGAAAATTGGTACACATGTGTATGAACTTTCAGCTTATTTTGCTGTAACTCCAACACACGGAAAGTTCCAACATAATATACTGGAGATTGGAGCATCTGTGTATGAACTTCTAGCATATTATGTTGGATCAATATATTATGCTGGAAGTCTAGTATATTATGCTGGAATATTTTACGGATTTTGAACAATGTTTTCATTCAGATTTATCTTTACATGAAAAGTGACTAAATTTCGATTACTTTTGAAACTGTGGCTATTTTTCAATTACCACTTGTAAATCTTGTTATTTTTGAATTTCACCCTCAATAAGTAGTTAAAGATTTCCTTCCTAGGGAAAATGACATTGTATGTTCAAAATAATAGCCGAAAAATATAAATTTTTTGTATACATTCTGTATATATACACATTACGTAGGTTATATATAAAAATTATACAGATTTTATACACATTTTTTAGTATCGAATATAAATAGTTTCTGGCGCTGGCTAAAAGTAAAAAAATTATTTGTGTATGAACTTCCAGCATATTTATGCTGGAAGTCCAGTATATTATGTTGGAACTCCAGTTTATTATGCTGGAATATTTTTCGAATTTTGAATAATGTTTTCGTTCTGATTTATATTTACATGAAAAGTGTCGAAATTTTTCAATTACTTTTGAAACTGTGTCTATTTTTTAATTTACCACTTGTAAATTTGGCTATATTTGTATTTCACCCTCATTAAGTAGTTAAAAATTTCCTTCCCAGTGAAAATGACACTGTATAGCCGCTTTCAAAATAATAGTCGAAAAAATATACATTTTTTTTTTACATTCTGTATATACACTACGTAGTTAATATACAAAAATTATACAGACTTTATATACTTTTTCGATTATTGAATGTAAATAGTTTCTGGCGGGACTAAAAGTGAAAAAAAAACCCCAATAACCAATAGTTACCTCTAGCACCTACTGAAAAAACTATTCTATGACTCGCCACTACTTAATTACACTTGGGCATGGCATTAAGCAAGTTCCTTCTTTTACAAATATGAGATAGATAGACAGCTACAAGACTATGGGAATGTGAAGCTAGCGAAAGACCTAGTTCAAAAAATACGAAAAGGGTAAAAGACCACCACAAAGATACCTAAGGGGAAACAAAATCAGATGTTAAGATGTCAGCCTAAATTTCTTCAAATCCAATCACATAATCCCAGTTTTATGAGTGCAAGTATTTCAATCTCCAACTATGAAATCCATAAACTCGACCACAATCAAACCACAAGTCGGTTCAGTTAATATTTTAGGAAAATCAACGGGTTAAATGTTTACAAAACGTCACGGCTAAAAACCAATTGTGTGGGGTCTCCAAAGGCTATCAGCACACGATTCAGAAACTCGAAAAGTCATGGGCCCAAGCCCTCTACCCACCTCCATTCAAATACAGCAAAGCTCCGTAAAACTAGCACGGGCTAGCTAGTTTTCAGTTTGGTAACTGAAAAATAGTTATTATTTGTAAAGTCAATAAAAAATATAGTCACTATTTTGCTGTAACACCAAAAGTTCCAGCATAATATATTGGAGATTGGTGTACCTGTGTATGAACTTTCAACATATTATGCTGGACCAGTATATTTATACCGGAACTCAATCATAATATACTGGAGTTCCAGCAGAAGTTCACATGTAAAAAATTCGAACTTCAATATATTATGATGGAATATTTTCCGGATTTTGAACAGTATTTTCGTTCAGATTTATCTTTACACGAAGAATGGCTAAATTTCGATTATTTTGAAACTGTGATATTTTTCAATTACCACTTGTAAATCTGGCTATTTTTGAATTTCACTCCTTTTTTCTGCAACAAGTTTGTGAAGTTTGTGCTAATATCTTACCACCAGACCAAAGCAGTGACGACCCAGTTGCATGCAGGGGCGAAATTATGTTGGCCTAAGGGTGATCAACTGATCATCCTTCGCCGAAAAATTATACTACATATAAGGTAAAATATTATTTGTTATTGATTAAAAATAGACTTTGAACACCCTTGCATAACTTAAAGGTGTTTAAAATTTGAACACCCTTATTGAATTTTCTGGCTTCGCTACTGATTACATGGGTATACATCTACTCTTTTCTTACCCCTAGACAAACCAGGACGCATTTCATGCACCAGATAGACCCTTTATAAGGATGTGATTCATAATTTCTGTCTTCACCATAATTTCGACAAATGATACAATAAAATCCGTCATTAATTTAGATCGAAAAACTTGAGTATGGGCAGAAAATAGCCCACTTCCTACTAGACTATGTGGTGTATTTGATAATTTATCTTTAACCTGACTTAGCAGGCGGGAATCAAACAAGAAAGCTTCTGCCTTTTTAGCTTTCCCCATATTAATGAGTATCTTAACAGCGGCTTAAAATTTGAATACGTAAGTCGTATATACCTGCAATGAACAATTAAACTAAGTCAAATGTTTATTTTTAGTCATTATAATTTTATTTTATGAGTTTCAAACATATTAATTGATCTTTTTGTGCATGTTCCCTTCTACCCTTTTAGTTAATCTATCATTAGCAAAGCTTTGTGATGATACCGAGTAGGAGAGCAAAATATACTATCACAAAGATTGTTGCAACAAAATACAGTCCCAAATTAAATTAGGAATTACTTTTGTAAACCTACATATTGTAATATTAAAAGTCTATATTTACATATAACAAGAGATGTAAAACAAAGAAAATATAATCGGCTCCACAATAAGACCAAAGCATATTATAGACACTTATCGTAAAGGTGTATCACCCCATAATAAAGATAAGCCGTTAATTGAAAACATAAATAGATAAGAAAAATATGAATATTGTGCATGCGGGTGACTGAGTCCCGGAAGAAGAATGATATTTATAGCATATTTGGCAAAGCTTCTCCACAGTCAAAAGTACTTTTTTTTTCAAAAAAAAGTGTTTTATTATTCAAAGTTGAAGTGTTTGGCCAAACTTTTAGAAGAAAAAAAAATGCTTTTGAGGTGAAACAGAAGCAGTTTTGGAGAAGCAGAAAAAAGTAGTTTTTCTCCAAAAGTTACTTTTTTGAAAAATACTTTTGAGAAAAATACACTTAGAAACAGTTTTTAAAAGCTTGGCCAAACACTAATTGCTGCTCAGAAGTATTTTTCAAATTAATTAGCCAAACACAAACTGCTTCTCACCAAAAGTATTTTTGAAAAAAGAAGCTAAAATAAAAAATATTGGAAGGAAGTGAAAATTGGAAGATGAATCTTTTCCCTGGAGCTGGAACAACTTGTTCTTCCTAGCCCGATTCAACGCCAAAAAATTTCTTGTCCCTACCATAAAGTATTCATATTTCCTGAAGAAAGCATCTGTTCCTTGATCTCTAAGATATTTCATAAAACTCTATATGGATCCTCAATCACCAATCCTTGCATGAATATGGGTTTTACTTGAGAGGCTATGAATCGATTGGAATGAATCGCATATGTTGGTTGAAAATTGCTCGGGAATTCATGGATAATGACTTTGCCAGGTTCTAGGGAGGCTACTCTTCTTTTTTGTCGATCGAGCCGCTTCCCCTCATTCCACTTGTCTATCCCTCTTCACGAATTTGTACAATTGATGCCACAAAGATAGCCAACTCTATTATCAAAGAAATAAGGAAAGGGGTGACAATTTGGCCCCAGATATCCGGAGGTGTGGAAAGAGCAGCTGTGAGAAGCGGAAAAACCATCAAAAAACAACGATTGTTTGTGGAGGTTTCTACAGAAAGACCCCTTGGTTCTGGCAAAAGGATCACAATTACAGGTACCTGGGAGCATACTGATGGAATGAATGAAATACGAACAGTTAACATAATATGATCATAGATCTCAGGTTGTAACTTGATCATGAGAGAATTTGTTGATGTTGCACCCATGAAGTATGGAAAGTGATGCAGGTCAACCTGATCATGATACGTTTAAACCTTCAAGACCATTCACGAGAAGTCAAGCTAAAGAGCTTCATGATGCACATTTGATGGTGAAGAAGATCCAAGCGTTTGGCGTATGATGTTTGCGTTTGGCATGTATTATTGTATAATTATGGAAGACATTAATTCTTACTTGTTTTGGAGTCCTGCGTGACTATTTTTTAAACTTAGCCAAATTGTGGCCTTTTTTTTAATTAGTTGTTTCCTAGTTGATTTAGGTTACTAGTTATTCTTTTCCTATTTGAGTTAGGTAAAGGCTCATCCTATATAAGCCTAAACACTTCATTATTTTGACACCTTTTGACATTATTTTCAATCAAAAAACGGCAGCACATTGCTCCCAAAATCATGTGAATTAACTTGTCCAATTTTGGTGTGTTTCAAAATTGAACTTGTTCCTTGTTTGATCGAATAGTTTGCAAGACCATCGTTATCTTGAGGGTTGTTCGTATAGTATAGGTACTCCGTGACTTCATCAAGAAGGTGAGTAGACTAGTTCCTACTTGTTGTCTTGATAGTTCATTGAGCGTCTTGCTTCTATCTTTGTTTTCTTGTTTTCGCTTTTTAATATTGCATCACAGGGATTTAGCTATTGTCCCTCTATGTTCTTCAATTCCTTTGTTTACTTCCGTCAACCTTCAATCGAGGGTTTGGAAGAGGGGAATTTGGTGGCTTTGATGCTAGGGCTTGAGAGAAGTCTTTGGGGCTTTTCACTCTTGCTGGGAATCAGAAAAATGAGGAAGGGACGGGTTTGGGGTCCCTTTTATAGGTCTAGGTGTAAGAATTCACGGACCTGAAAAAGGTCAGAAATGCGATCGAATACCCGTCGCAGACAGGTATGCGGTTCGCATTTTGATCGCAGATCTTGCCTCAAAATCTATCTGTCGTATTATGCGACGTAGAAGGGGCCAGAATGCGATTCGCATTTCCAAAATACGATCGCATTTCTGGTCGCATTCTAGACATTGGTTTAGCCCAGTTTTCTGCCTCATTCTGCGATGGGGGTGTCCATTCTGCGATCGCATTTACCAAATGCGATCGCATTTTAGGTCGCATTTTTGACAATCCCTCAGCCCAGGGTTCTGCTCCATTCTACGATGGAACCTATCAATTTTGCGGTCGCATATGTGTTATGCGGTCCGCATTTTGACCGCATTTCGCTACTTTTGTTCTTTTCTTAACTTTAAGCCATTTTTCGGGTTCTTGGGTCCTTTTACGTAACTACCCCTTTATCATAATTAAATGAACGTAGTTTACGGGTTGTAACAGACATTCTAAAAACAGCCTTTCAAACGAGATATGGGCATTTTGAGTTCCTAGTAATGTCGTTCGGGCTAACAAATACCCCCGCTGCTTTTAAGGATCTCATGAATACTGTATTCAGGCCCTATCTTGATGTGTTCGTAGTTGTATTCATTGATGATATTCTGGTGTATTCTCGTTCAGAGGCAGAACATATGGGCCACTTGCGGATTGTATTACAGGCCCTTCGGGATCGCAAGTTATATGCAAAGTTCTCCAAATGCGAATTCTGGTTGAACTCAGTAGCATTCCTAGGCCATGTGATATCTGACGAGGGTATTAGTGAGGACACTCAAAAGATCGATGCAGTGAAGAGTTGGACAAGACCCACAACACCGTTAGAAGTCCGCAGTTTTCTAGGACTAGCAGGGTATTATAGGAGATTTGTAGAAGGGTTTTCCTCTATATCGGCACCATTGACTAAGTTGACACAGAAGGCTACCAAATTCCAATGGTCCGATGCTTGTGAACGGAGTTTCCAGGAGCTAAAGAATCGGTTGATCTACGCGCCAGTGCTTACTCTTTCAGAGGGAACAGAAGGATATGTGGTATATTGTGATGCTTCATGTATAGGTTTGGGATGCGTATTGATGCAACATGGGAAGGTGATCGCCTACGCATCAAAGCAATTGAAGAAGCATGAGAAGAATTATCCAACTCATGATTTAGAATTGGCCGCAGTAGTATATGCTTTAAAGATATGGCGGCACTACTTGTACGGCATCCATGTTGATGTCTACACAGATCACAAGAGTTTGCAATATATCTTTAGTCAGAAGGAGTTGAATCTAAGGCAGTGACGTTAGATCAAATTACTGAAAGACTACGACGTCGAGATATTGCACCATCCGGGTAAAGCCAATGTGGTGGCAGATGCTCTCAGCCGTAAGTTGATGGGAAGCTTAGTACACATCGAAGCAGGTAGAAGGGATTTAACTAAAGAGCTTCACCAGCTGGCCAATATGAGAATCAGATTGTTAGACTCTGAGGACGGGGGTGTCACTGTGCATAATACCTCAGTATCATCTCTGGTAGCCGAGGTGAAAGCACGGCAATATGAAGATCCTACCTTGGCACGATTGAGAGAGGGCATTCAACAGGGAAAATTTTTAGCTTTTGAGATTGCAGGGGATGGGACACTGAGGTGCCAAGGCCGATTATGTGTGCCTAATATGGCCAGGTTGCGAGAGAAGATCATGAAGGAGTTTCATCAATCCCGATACTCCATCCACCCAGGTTCGACGAAGATCTATCATGGTGTCAAAGAGCAGTATTGGTGGGATAGCATGAAGAAGTCTATTGCAGAGTTTGTAGCCCAGTGTCCCAATTGTCAGCAGGTAAAAATAGAACGTCAGAAACCCGGTGGATTGCTTCAGAATATAGAGATCCCAACCTGGAAATGGGAGGTGATTAATAAGGACTTCATTACTGGATTACCACTCTCTTATCATAAGTTTGACTCCATCTGGGTGATAGTTGATCGGCTTACCAAATGTGCCCATTTTCTGCCAGTTAAGACAACCTACACAGCTGAAGACTATGCAAAGCTATATATCAAGGAGATTGTTAGACTTCATGGTGTGCCGGTGTCTATTATATCAGACCGAGGAGCTCAATTCACAGCTAACTTTTGGAAATCCTTCTAGAAGGGTTTAGGCACACAAGTAAACCATCAACACAACATTTCATTTGCAGACTGACGGACAGGCTGAACGTATCATTCAGACACTTGAAGATATGCTACGGGCATGTGTCTTGGATTTCAAGGGGAGTTGGGATGACCATCTCCCAGTCATAGAATTTGCCTACAATAACAGCTACCACTCCAGTATTAAGATGGCCCCATACGAGGTAAGTATACGGGAGGAGATGTAGATCACCAATTAGATGGTTCGAACTCGGTGAAACTGAGTTGTATGGGTCAGATCTGATCCACCAAGCCATCGAGAAGGTAAAGGTTGATGCAAATAAATTTGATCAAGTGTTGTCAATGCCATCTATGAACAAGACAAGAAAAGGCGTTGGTTAGCCTTGGAGAAGATCCAAGCGTCCATAAATCTTGCTATGGACGAATCTTGTGTTGAAGATGTACATTTGTGTTTATGTTGTATTATTATGTAGTTATTGAATACATTAATTCTTATTTGTTTGGTCCTGCGTGACTATTCTTTAAATTAGCCAAATTGTGGCCTTTTTGTTAATTAGTTGTTTCCTAGTTAATTTAGGTTAACTAGTTATTATTTTCCTAGTTGATTTAGGTAAAGGCTCATTCTATATAAGCCTAAACACTTCATTATTTTGATACCTTTTGACATTATTATCAATCAAAAAACGGCAGCACATTGCTCCCAAAATCGTGTGAATTAACTTGTCCAATTTTGGTGTGATTCAAAATTGAACTTGTTCCTTTGTTTGATCGAACAGTTTGCAAGACCATCGTTGTCTTGAGGGTTGTTCGTATAGTATAGGTACTCCGTGACTTCATCAAGAAGGTAAGTAGACTAGTTCCTACTTGTTGTCTTGATAGTTCATTGAGCGTCTTACTTCTATCTTTTGTTTTCTTGTTTCCGCTTTTTTATATTGCATCAGTTGGTATCAGAGCTTGGAAAGGGTTTGTTTCTACAATCCCAATCCTGTTCTTCGTGCCTTAGTTTTAGGTTCTAATTCTTAAATTTCGTTTTTCAAAAAAAAAAAAAAAAAAAAAAAAAAAAAAACGTGAAAAAAAAACAAACGAGGAGAAAAAAAAAACGTGAAAAAAAAAAAAGAAAAAGAAAGAAAAACCAAAAATTTGTGTTGTTGAAGTTCTTGAAGAGTTTTACGTTGTTCTTGAAGAGGTTCTTGAATCCTCAAAC
>MCJB01052657.1:0-32988 GCA_002018475.1 Nicotiana obtusifolia | reverse complement strand
GGGGGGGGGGGGGAGTATAGAATTAAGAGTTTAGAGCAAAAATTGGGCTTCTTATTGGGCGAAAACCCAAGGAGCTCCTTCATATATAAGCAACTTATGAGGGAGAAAAACTCCTTCTTTATGGAAGCTCCATTTCGAGGCCCTAGATAGGGCTGAATCGTATGTGCTTGGTCTCACGGGGATTCGAACTACATGAAGTCTGATGCCCATTCCGGGCTATGTAGGCTGTGGCCGTCCAAGGGCTGCTCGACAATGAAGTGGTAAATAAATATTAAGTCTTCATAAAGATAAAGAGGCTCTTATGCGATCTTCCCTTTCGTTCTTCTTTTCGGTATGCGCGCACCCTTTCTCCTATGAGGAAAGTGACTCTTTCCGATTCATGTCTGGCCGTTCCTGGATCTGGATCACACCTATAACAAAAATGCATACCAAGACCACGGCAAGTCCGGAGAAGGGATCTCGCCAATAACCGCTGAACTAGGCAGCCTACTATGGTGGGGAGCTTCGCCTACCTGTCTATCAGGACGTGCAGCACGACATGTAGTGTCCACAAATAAAAGGACGTCAGTACGACTAAAGTACTGAGTATGTAAGATAGGAAAGCATAAGTAAGAACAATAAAGTAAAAAGGGATAGAGAATATACAACCTGTAACATCTAGGTACCTCTGTATATATGCATAAACTTTTAAAACATACGCCTCTGTGGGCATCATTATCATCATATCGTACCCGGCCATAATAGGCTCGGTAAAAACGTATCCGACCATTATAAGGCTCGGTAAATCGTACTTGGCCACGTGGAGCTCGGTAAAACCCAACTGATCAGTGGTTGTACAATAGGTGCCGTACCCGGTCGACTATAGAGAGGCTCGGTAGAGTAAAATAGATACATATATATGATGCATGCTGGACTCATTGGAATCACATTTTGAACCTTTCGGAGTGACGTAAGGTCGGTATCCTCCGTACATGTTATTAGGATTAACTCTTCATCAAGAATCTTATAAGAATCAGGAAGCACCAACAACATTGATAACATAAGAATAAGAGAATTAACATCAACATCAATCGTTCCATAAGAAGGGAAACAACGTAAGTACTGCTAGCTTCTAAGAGTGGAGTATCTTTGGAAGCTCATTCATTACATTATATACAATCGGAGTAGCGCAAAAGAAGGAAAAGGATAGCCTCACTTATCTTGTATATACTGCCCAATCTCAAGCTATGAAAATGCCATGACTCCTTAGTCTACAATAAGAGAAATAACACTATCGTTATCGTTTAAGCGTCGTAACTATTATGTATCAACCGTAACCTATTTTACGATGAAATGGACAACACCTACCCTATTTATATGACTTCCCACAAGTTAACAAAATCACCAAATAGCCCAAACAACATCAATAATAATCATATGAAGCCTCCCAAAACAGTCCACCAACCAACAGCATTACTAGCAAGCCTTTCGACATATATCTCACAAGTTCTAGCTTCAACGACTTAGCTGTAACTTGGATAATCTTAAATACATGTAGGTGATGGACAAAGGAATAGTGAAAGGGGAGTGAGATGTGACAAGTGAATAGCGTAGTAGGTGGGTGATGGACAAGTAAATAGTGTAGGAAAGGTAGGAAGTAATTTTATTAGATTTGGTCTGTGATTAAAATAAATTCTTCCATCCTTTTTGTAATAGACTTTGTTAAAAATATTACATATTCTCTATAATGCCTACTAATAAAAATAATATAAAAGTTAAAACATCAAGATTAAACCTAGGAAAATATTAAATACAAAAAAGTGATGAAGATTCAAATATAGTAAAAAATTAGGTACTCACAACATGCCCCTCTTTGTTTGGAAACATGAAGAGGTTTCAGGCAAAGAAAATATGAGCTATATGACTGATTTTTGACCATACCATTATTCAAAAGGGACGAAATAAGAGAATATAGTGAAAGAATGCAACCAAGTCCTGGTTTTGGACATATCCTGAGTTATAAGGAAATCAGGTCGCGTGTAGTTCAAGGAGAGTGATTGAATGATGAGTTCGAGATTCTAGTGAGGTTCCATCGAGGCTCCGGTCCGTGCTCCTGTTATTACATCAAGAACCAAAAGAAACTAAACAAGCCTATCAGTTATAAGTTACAAGATTTCCTATCTATAAGTCTTCTCAAATTTGATTTTGGGTCTTGACTAGTTCTTCATGCTGACTCCGATATGAACCTTGATGCTTGCTAGCTGCAGGTGTTAATTTATTCTTTTAAGGCGTTTTCTGATTAAAATGGGAAATGCAATGCTCGTGACTTTAGTCATGTCTTGAGTAGTCCACATCTTTTTATTTGCTTATGCATTTTGGATTCACTTCATTTTTATTTTTTTATTTTTTTTAATTTCTGGATTGAGACTTCTTCTTTTGGCCATCTCGAATCCTGTGTCTCGAGGTAAAACCTACTCAGACACCAATTTTGGATTAAGATGTGACACGTGAATAGTGTCGTAGGTAGATGATGGGATAAGGAAATAGTGTAGGAAAGGTAGGAAGTAATTTTATTATTTGGGGTGTGGTTGGTATAAAGAAAAATATTTTCCAAGAAAATATTTTCTTGAAAAACAAGTAGTAATCTTACTCATTTTTTGGTGTTTGATACGCAAATTAAGAAAAATAACTCCTCTCAAGAGTATCCATAAATAATTTAGATACAATAAACATGAAGCCATAAACTTTGGAACTCGCAAAATTTTGAATCTGTAAACAGAAAAAACAAAAAACTAGCACTGAAAATATCTTTAAAAAAAATTTGCGGGGGAGGGGAGGTGGTGAATGGTGCAGAAAAATGAAAAAAAGAAAATTAAAAATACAAAAAAAAATATTTTTTTTGCGGAGGGGTGGGGGGTGAGGGTGGGTGGTGCAGAAAAACGAAAAAATAAAAAATTAAAAATTACAAAAAAAGGTGGAGAGTGACGGGGTAGGCGAGAGAAGGGAGAGGTGGTTGGGGTTAGATGTGAGAGTAGGTGGAGTTTTAATAGACTTTGTAATAGACTTTGTTAAATATATTACACTAATAAAAATAATATAAAAGTTAAAATATCAAGATTAAACCTAGGAAAATGTAAAATACAAAAAAGAGATGAAGATTCAAATATAGTCAAAAATTAGGTCAAATCCAAATATCTATAAAAACAAATTACCGAATTAAACAAAAGTGAAAATGAATATGAATTCAAATACTTTCGAAAGGGTTATATTAATTTATGGGAGAAAGGTGGGAATTCGCTAATGTTTAGATAACGAGGAGTCTTAATTTCTTTTTACCCTATTAGCTGTGGAAAAAGATACTCAAAAACACATTACTTTCTTATTACTCAATGGATAATTATGTGAAAAAGAAACTCATAAATATATTACTACGCTATAAAAATGTAAATTTTGATATTTTTTGGCAGCAAAGAAGAAGAAGAAGAAAGAACTTATTTCCAGTGTAATTTTAGCATAACAAGATATTCAGATCAAATAGAAGGCGCTTATAATTTGGTGACATGAATAATGCACTCAGGCCAAAAAATCAATGTAAAAAAAAAAACATAAATTAATGCAAAGTGTTTTCTCTATTCAACTCAGCTTCCTTTTTTTGTACTTCAAGAGTCACGATTTTATTGCCTTTGTGCACAAAAAAAAGTAGCGAAGGGGGACTGGGACTAGGCCTTACCTTCATGTACATTTGGAAGCCTGTACGAGCAGGACTCAAGATTTGTAATTTGAAAACTCAGCTTCCTTAATCACATCAACTATTTTACATGGTGTAGTCCCAAATAAAGACAATCCAACTAACATATCTTCAAAACTAAAGAAGACCCCAATAATTAGTGCTTCTTTCCTCATTTTATATTTTGACTTTTGAAAAAGGAACACGAGGCTAGCTAGCTAGAAATCTAAATTCATCAGTTGATATCTCACAACGGCAAATAAGACAACGAAGTTTCTTCTCGAACCATTTCGTAATGCAAACTTTATGAAACATATGTGAATAAGGCATGCACAAAATCTTCCTCTCCTTCCCAAGTTGTTAAAAGACAAATCACACAGTCATCATTCTTACGTTCATCTTCATCGATCTCCATTATTCTCTCTGTCGATAACGATGTTTCTTCTAATGAAATCCTCCTATCAAGAAAATGATTAACGGTTAAACTTACACCAACGAACACCTTCAAGGTTTGGCGAGGCTTGTTAGACTCATCATCAACAAGTTTACGTACTATGACTATCATATCATGGATAATTTTGTCACGATAATTTCGATCAATCTCCTCACCCCAATTCTCGACATTTCCTTGCACGGCACGGTAGAACATGTCATATGACATGTATAAAAAAGGTGGAAGTTCGAGATCGAAGTAAAATAAGAGTTCTTTGTCCTTAGAATTGTGCAGGATATTGATCATCGGGTACTGGTCTATACCAATATTTTTCATAAGTACGAAGTTGAAAGTGAAGGTTTAAAAGGGGTAAAGAAGAAGGAGAAATAATATTATTTGTATTATCATTAATAGGTGATTGTAATACTCTAATATTTTAAGTGAAGATATATTGGACATTTAGAAAATAATTTAAGTCCAAACTGAAAAAAAAAAAGAAAAAAAACAAAAAAAATTAAACTAATAAAACAAAAAGAAGAAAACCTAATCAAACTAAAACAAAAAGGGGAAAAAACCTACTTTAACTAAAAGAAGGTCAAAAATATCCAAGAAAAGAGATTGAGTCGGATGATTCCATAGATATTTTGGATGTGGTTGAGCATTCTGTTGAAAATCTGAAACATGGTCCCTTAGGCCAGGAGAGGAAAAGGAAAAAGAAAAAAACAAGAAGGGGAAGCAGAGGACGATATTCCAGTTAACGTCCAAACTGAATTAATCAAGGAAAAAGAGTCTCAAGGGAATGTAGTCTCACTAGAAGTGAAGGCTGTAGGGAACACGAGCAACAATCCAACATTGTTACCAGTAAGAGCAACACAGAGGGGGACGAAGAGAGAGTTGAAAACTATCAAAGAGCAAAAGCTTTTAAATCTAAGAAACCATTCATTACTTCTTTTATGCATCCATCGTATGTCACGAGACCACACAGTCTGATTGATTGGAGGAAGTTGTACGAATTGCTCGAGGTGAAGCATTTGGTATTTCGGCACGAGTACTGTGAGTAGTAATCTTACCGTAATTTGTGTTTTTATAACTTGCATGATTTACACATGACTTTTAATATGAATATGTTACCGATTATTTTGAGTTGCATGTGGGACAAGTCTTTTACTCAATATGAAACTGAAATAGTTATTTGAGATGAGTACCGTGATTTTAACTATTTTCGTTATCACTAGACCTGTTTTACCGTTACTTGAATTTACTGATATCGAAAGGAAATTATATGATTTGAAATACGCTATATTGTTTTAAAATAGTTTCTACGAGTATATACGGATTACAGAGACAAGTATAAATGAGAGTAGACATTGAAGGATCCCGTAGCTAACGGCGGGTTCGTTAGACCTGGTGCACCTTGTAATTACTGATTACCGTTATAGCCCTCGCTAGTGGGAAGGTAGAACTAGCATACAGTTACCGATTTCTCTCGAGTAGGGACTACCGTTATGATTGACTTCTTGCGAAGAAGTCCACAATTATACCGATTACATGATCCGTTTATTGAAACCTCCCAAAAAATGTGAATACTGATATTATACAATGGTTACTGAGCTTATTACTGAATTGTTAACTATATTTTACTACAAGGAAAGCGTGATGAGACTGAAAATTATTTATTGTTTCTGAAAGAGCATTTTTATGTGATTTTCTCTTTGAGATACTAGCATGTTTTCTGACTTGTCCCCAAATAAAAACGGTTGTGGTTAAGTGTTATTACTCACTGAGCTAGCGACTCATTCCCCGCTAATTTATTTTACAGAGACAGCAGTTGACGCAGGCAAGGATCTCGTCAATTAGAGCGCACAGGTTGACATTTTCTCGGTGAGCCTCGCACTTGTTCGCGTGGCATAGATTTTCTGATTGTTATGGTCTCTTCGTTGAAATTCTTAGAGTCGCTCCATAGTCATTATTTTAGTGTTATGCGTATCCTTTCGTGATTATGGTCTTATATTGAGTATCATTTTCATTTATCAAGGTTGGAGATAAATTAGTATTTCTATTGGTTGGTTGGTGGTTTAGTTATACCGGAGACTTGTATTGGTTAATTGACAAGCTGTCAATTGTTTGATTTAATGTTAGGATGTTTGGTTGTTGATTTGAGACAGGAAAATTTTTGGATGGTCTAAAAACAGGGAAAACTCTGCCCGATTTTCTATAAAATTTCCGATGAGGCTTACTTGGGAGCACTTGCTCCTAAGCGCCAGTCACAATCCTAAATTGGGTTGTGACAATGTTGGTATCAGAGCTCTAGTTTATTCTTGTGACTAATGGAGCACACGTCAGTAGTAGAATCTCAATTATGGTTATGTAGCCGGCCATTCCCATAATCGTGATTCTGCGAGAGCGTGATAGGATGTATCTTGTCTTTCTTTCTTATTCCTCTGTACGTGTGGAGACTAAGGCCAAATAACTGAATCTGTCATTACTTATCCTATTCGTGTATGGCTTGGACCAATTATCTTATAATAGAATTTGGCTAGAGGTTCAAACTTCAAAGACGTCAAATTTCGCCCAATGAACATGCAACCATCTCAGAGGAAAGAAATGCTACATAAGTAGTATACAAGACCAGTGAAAGGTTCATTGTACCATAGGAGGTGCTTCCTGGTAAGATGCATAATAGAGTCCTTTTCGAAAATTTATACTAGTCTACCACTACAACGATAGAGGAGTGCTATCACAAAAAGGTACTTACCTCCATGAAGGAAAAAAATTGAGATCTTTATGGATATATGATAAACGTAAGAAGAATGAGCAACAGAATAGGGGCTCTAAAGTCCTCATGCACCTAGAAGATTATAGGGAACAACAAAATATTCTTAATAAAATTCCTAAAGTTGAAACTACTAACTTTACTATTTCTGATAGTTCAAAGGATCCTTAAAGGTTTTAGTAAAATACTTACCACGTTATGAGCTATAGGATATTTCATGAAGAGGCCTATGGAACAGGAAACTTTTAGACTAGAGAACATGGCGAATACATGAAATGCTACTGTACTCTTAGGGATGCCAACAAGAGCAACACAACTAATTTGGGAATAATATCACTAACGTGTTTATGAATCACTTCCTTCTTGACAGTTTCTGGCGTGAACTTGCCTGCTAGATCATTTAAGAAATTGATTTAGACGATTTGTATACTTACATATAACACCAAACTTTCTCAGCTGGATACGCAAGCAACGTCTTAAGTTTATAGGCTTGTTGAAAGGTTGGTTGATTTAAACAAGGTAGTAACTGCATATATGAAGACTTAAACCTATTCTGTAGCAGTTGCACTTACCAGAAAGATTGAAAAGTTAGACGTGATAGGCGTGCAAGAACTCACATAAGAAGATCGAGATTAGAATATCATTTAATATGGATTTTAATATGATTGGAAGATCTAAAAATCAAGGACATTTTGAAATATTAAGCGATCCTTTTTGGATTACTACTTATGTGAAAAATCTATAGTAGTTAAACATGTGTTTAAAGCTTTTAAGATTCAAGTTAAGAGAAAGAAATCCTAGCTAAACAAGTTGTACTTGATATGGTTGACTCTAACGTACTGATGGGTATGGATTAATTATCTTCTTACCAAGCTACCCAAGATTATTAAGTTTGGTGAACCTTAAAAAAAAAAAAATTAGTTTTGTCCAAAAAGAGGATTATAGGTTTTAGAGATGAGCAAAGTATATATTTTGAAGGCTTAATGGTTATAAAAGAAAGGTTGTTTGGGTCTCATTGATACGGCAAGGGGCACAAGAGAAGAAACACTTAATTTGAAAAAAAATATATCATAATGATAGATTCTCTAATGTATTCCTAAGGATTTACTAGGACTACCTCCAATATAAGAAATAGACTTCGGTATTGATTCAAACACCTGACACGCAAACCATATTATATGGCACCAATAGAGTTGAGAGAGCTGAATGAACAATTGCGAGACCCACTGGATAAGGATTTTATCATACCGAAAGTTTCACCATGGGGTTCACCACTATTGTTAAAAGAAGAAGAAGAGAATAGGTCCCTAAGAATGTGCATCAACTACAGATAATTCGAAGTCCGCCTCTAGAACTTGGTACATACATTAGGAGTTACTTGTGATGCCTTTTGGACTGGCTAATGCTCCAGCTACATTGATGTATATAATGGATATGGAGTTCAAGTTGATTTTGGAAAAAAAAATTCATAGTTTTTACTTATTATATTCGAGTATATTCTCGTAGCCAAGAAGAGCACGAGAATCACTTGAAAAATACGTTAAAGACGCTGCAAGAAAATCAACGTTTTACCAAATTCTTCAATTGTGAACTTTAGCTGGACTCGGTGGTATTCATAGGACACATTGTATCTAAGAATGAAAAGATGGTACAGTCTAAGAAGATAGAAGTACTTCCTAAATGGCTGCGACCCATTTCTCCTACAGAGATTGAACTCTTTTTGGGCTTGACAGGCTACTATAGGAATTTGTGTAGGATTTCTCTAGAATAGCACCATCACTCACCAAGTTAACATAGAAAATCGTTAAATTTCAATGGATGGAGGAATGTACAACGAGATTCCAGAAGCCCAGGGCATGTTTGACAATCACACCAATGTTAGCTTATTCCAATAGACTTTAGAGGATTCACCATGTTCTGTGATACTTCGATGGTAGGATTAAGATATTTTCTAAAGTAGAATGGTCGTGTCATAGCTTACGCTTCAAGGAAATTGAAGAAGCTCAAGTTGTATTATGCCACTCGTGATTTGGAGATGGTCATAGTGGCATTTCCTTTTAGGATTTAGAGACACTATTTATATGAAGAAACCTATGAGATTTATACCTAGAACAAGAGCCAAAAGTACATTTAAAACCAACAGAGATATTAATATTTAGCAATGCTAATGAGGGGAACTACTAAAGATATAACTGTACTATTTTGTATTGTTCGCGAAAGATAAATGTTATGGCTTATGCAAAAAAAAATAAAAATAAATAAATAAATAAAAAAATAAATATATATATATATATGGGTAAATTGGGCAAATATATCTAATGTAAAGAGATTTTTGGTCAAGAATATGCACAGCTAAATAGTACAAAAAAAAATTCATAGCTTTTGTTGGCTTATATTCAAGAAAAGTCTTTATTGGTAAAGCTAATAAAGGCCACTCAATATAAAGATGAGCGATTACGCAAACATGGAGATGAGGTCCTAGCTAGTAAAAGAAAGAATATGACTATTGATAGAAATTGTATTCTTCGACTAAGTAACCAGTTATGTGTACGAGATGTAGATGTGTTAAGACGAATTATCCTTGAGGAGCTCACAACTCTAGATATCCCGTACATTTGTGGTCTAGTATGGTGTACCATGATTAGAAGAAAATAGTATTTGTAGGAACAGAAAGACGGATGATTTCTTTAACCTTGTTTCTAACTGATTAACTTGTTAGCGTGTCACCATTTGCAACTCTTCAGGCCTACTACAACAGCTCGAGATTTCAAAGTGGAAATAGAATGGAATCAAAGTGATTTTATGACGAAACTCTTGAAACAATTAGAGGTTATAATTATGTGGTAAATTACAAATTGACTTATATTGTAGGTACTTAGAGTGACAGACGGTCCGGTCCGGTACAATTATTGGGCAAAAACCGGATTTAACCGGTCGTATCCGGTCCGGTCGTACCGGCTAAAATTATTCTGACCGGATCGTGACCGGTGCTGGTGGCCGGTCTACCGGTTTTATCCGGTCCGGTCCGGCCGGTCACCCGGTTTTATTCTTTTTATTTTTATTTTTTTAATAATTAACATTTGACTCATTTTTTTAACTTTATAAATAATTGAAAAATATGTTTCAAAGTTGAATTTTAGAATTAAAGAAGTTACTATATAATATTTCTTACAAAGTTTCAATTAGTTTCAAAATTTATAATTAGATTCAAATTTCAAACCTTGAAATATATTCAAAGTTAGTAAAATTATAAATTTTGTAGTAGTCTAGTAGAAGGAAATTATAAGTTTTTGAAAATATTACTAACTTTGAATATATATTTGAAATGAAAAGTATGTTTCAAAGTTAAAACTTAGAATTAAAGAAGTTACAATAATATTCTTACAAAGTTTCAATTAGTTTCTAAATTTATAATTAGATTCAAATATCAAACCTTGACATATATTCAAAGTTAGTAAAATTATAAAATATAAGAACACAAGACAAGAGTTGTGAAGTGAACTTTGAGCAATTTTATTAATATGTAATTTGATGTATAAAATTACATTCTTTTAAACATGCTCGCTAGTTTTTTCAATATAGCTGTAGGCTTTTCCTTTGGAACAGGTTGTTGTTGTTCCGGTTCGTCGTCGTCTTCTTCTTGATCTTCTTCATCTTCCGTGTCGTTGGTTTGATTCCCTTCTTCGCTTGTTCCGTCGCTCAATATTTGATCCATGTATGCTCTATCCTTTTTCTGTGAAAGCTCCGGTATTCCAAAGTTTCTTCGCTCTGCTCTGATCCAATCTCTGAATAGGACTCCTGTCTCCATTGCTTCTTCTCTCAGTGAATGTCGATGATCTCCAATCTGAAATCTTCCCTGGCTGAAAGCGCTCTCCGATGCAACAGATGACGCTTGAATTGTCAAGATATCACGGGCCATTTTTGAGAGTACTGGAAATTATGTTTTTGACTCTTCCAGTAATCTAATAGATCGTGAGTTCCAAAACTTGTCAGTTTCTTCGGATACTGGATCAAGTAGACTTGGAACTCGCTGTATTCCTCCCCGTAGTCATCTTGTTCTGAAAGCAGCATCTGATCAAGTCCTCCGAAGCTGCTCATCCCAGCATGCCGTTTGCTTGATTGAGAAGAACTTTCACTGGTTGAAAGTATCGGTGCAGTTGGTGTAGCACTCTCTGCCCAAGCTCTGTACTTTGCGAAAACAGCCTGAAAATCAGTAGAAACTTTACCTCGAGCAACATCTACACTCGGGTACTTGTTAGTTGCAATTTCAACAGGTATAATATCTAAATTTGTGTATATTTCCTGAACAAGTTGTACAGTTAACTTTAATTTAAATGCAGGATGCAACACAGAAGCAATGTAAAAAAGTTGAGGAATTGGGAAAAAATATTTTTTAAACTTTTCAATCATGGCCTCTACAGCCATTTTATATGAAGCTTATTGCCTATATAATTTTAATAATTCTGATATGCCGGCTATATAGTATAACATAGTAGGAGTAGTTGGATAATACTGTCCAGAAAATTCTAAAGTCGCATGATAAAATTTTTCTAAAAACTGGAGGAGATGTTCAACAAGGTTCCAATCTTCCTCCTTAAGGTGGTAAATATCCATAAAATATTTATTATACATTTGAGTTATTGGTTCTCTATATTCATAAGCAACAGTTAACGCTTCATATAGAGTGTTCCACCTAGTAGAAACTTCTTTTGGAACTCTCCTAATCGGCATTCCTAATTCTATACATTTTCTTTTCCATTCTCTTTTTCTTTGTTGATTTTTATTTCTAAAAATAAAGGCAATAACTATTTTAACTTTTTCAATAATGTTGTTAAATAAGTCAAGACCATCCTTGACTACTAAGTTGTATATATGACATGCACATCTAACATGAAAAAATTCCTCAAAAGGGGGGTTTAAAATAGGTCTTAAATTCCTAAGTGCTTCTGTGTTGTTCGTAGCATTATCTACTGTAATACTAAAAACTTTATTAGTCAAACAATAAGCACGACAAATAGATGAAACAGTTTTGGAAATATAATTTCCCGTGTGGGGTTCATCAACTACTTTATATGCAATTATACGTTTTTTGAAGACCCAATCAGGATCTATCCAATGAACCGTAACAGTAATATGATCGCAGTTATTAGTTGAACGACCCATATCAGTTGTAAGACATACTCTAGTGTCAAAGTTATCAAATAAATATCTTAAATAATCTCTATATTCATTTTTAAATTTTATAATATCATTTTTTACGGTTGTTCTTGGAAAACCTTTAAAGGAAGGATTATATGTAGCTTGGATATATCGAACAAAATCAGTAGAGGAAGGAAACTATAAGACAAACCCTCTATCGCAACTAGTTTAGCAATATTTTCTCTATCCCTTTGTTTATCGTAACTAAGAATCCTCCTGTTGTAGGGTTATATTTAGTTTGGATACCCGAGGATGCATCATGTGCTACCCCCCCATGCTCGGTTCCAAGATAAATACCCCCCGCCCGCTTTGACCATTCCTTGGGATGTTTTTTTAATAAGTGAGTTCTAATTTTACCCGTCCCACCTTCATTACCCCCAGTTCTAAACATCCACACATGTCCACAAAGACCACAAATAGCCGTCTGATTTTCCTTGTTCTCCTGTACAAATTCCCAAACCTTAGATCTATCCCTACGTTGAACCAGGGCTCTAGTGGGAGGTACAGGAGGAGGCAAGTCGGACTGAACTTCAGGTGGACTAGCCTCAAATTCACGTTGTTCTTCTAAATTAACCCCAGTTTCATAATTAAATTCCGCTTCTACATTTTGATACATAATTATGATTTATAGCAATAAGCAAATAAAATAACCGACCAATAAAATAAATATATCACAAAAATATAATTAAAGAGTAGAGATAGGAACGACCAACCAATATAGCCGTATAATTGAGATGAAGTTGAAACTTGAAGCTTCAATTGATAGCAAGTTAGCAACTCCAAGTAAACTTGATAAATAATAACCAAAATTGTGGAATTTAGATTTACACAAGTAGCCAATGTAACAAAATAACAATATTGTAGATGATTTTGAGAGAATTAGAGAGAGTTTGATGATTTTTGTGAATAATATGATGAAATAATGGGGTATTATAAGAAAAAATAGTTAGGGGGGTTATGGGGTGGTTATGGGCTGCAAATAGCCGTTTTGCCCGTTGCCCAACGGCTATTTCATCAATAGAGCCGTTGGCCAACGACTATAAATTAAAGGAGGAGGAGGCTGCTGCGAACCGGTCCGGTCCGGCCGGTTCCGGCCCAAATTTAATCCGGTTCGTCCGGTCTTAACGTGTAGAACCGTGTCGCTACCGGACCCTAAGCTCCCCCCACGTATTTGGTCCGGTTCTAACTGGTCCGGACCGGTCCGGGCCGATTTCCGGTCCCTAACCGGTCCGGTCCGGTTAGAACCGGACCAATAGCCACCCTTCGTAGGTACACTTTTTTTCTCGCCGAAACTTCTCTCACTGAGAATGAATGTGCACAAAGACACATGGATAGAAATTGCAAATTCTATAGGGTCTATTGCCTACTATTTCTAATAGAAGATGACAAATTATTGCACGGTTTTAAAATTCTTCCCAAGAAACATTAGTCGCACGAGTATTTCTCAATACCACATTTCATCAGCAGACATACGAGCACTCTGAACGTACTATACAGTTCATGAAGGATATGTTGAGAGCTTGCACTCTTGAGATTGAAGGTAGTTGGGACACTTATCTACCATTAGCTGAATTTGCTTACAACAATAACTTCCAGTCCAGTATTCAAATGGCACCTTACGAAGCATTGTATGGTAGAAGATGTCGTTCTCCTATCGGATGGTTTGAAGCTGGTGAAACTAACTTATTGGAACCCGACCTAGTACAAGAAGCTATGGACAAGGTCAAGTTGATCAGACAGAGATTGCTTGCAGCTCAAAGTAGACAAAAGTCTTATGCTGATAAGAGAAGAAGAGATTTAGTGTTCAAAATGGGGATAAAGTGTTCCTACGAGTCTCCCTATGAAAGGTGTGATGCGGTTTGGAAAAAGAGGCAAGTTGAGATACTAGGCCGAGTGGGAGCGGTGGCTTATCGTTTGGCACTTCCTCCTGAGTTATCTTTTATTCACCCAGTGTTTCATGTCTCAATGCTAAGAAAATGTATATCAGACTCATCTTAGGTGCTGGAAGCACCAACTATACCGCTTGATGAGAAGTTGTCTTACGAGGAAGAACCGATGGCAATTGTTGATAGACAGATAAAAAAAAAAACTACGGTAAAAAAAAAATTGTGTTCGTGAAAGTCTTGTGGAGAAATCTTTCTGTTGAAGAAGCTACATAGAAAATAGAAGATGCTATGCGAGTCAAGTATCCTCATTTATTTTAGTTTACAGGTACGTACTTGAACTAAATTCGGGGACCGAATTTCATAAGGTGGGGAGGATGTAATACCCCAATATTTTAAGTGAATATATATTGAACATTTAGAAAATAATTTAAGTCCAAACTAAAAAAAAATAAAAAATAATAAAGAAACAAATTAAACTAATAAAACAAAAAGAAGAAAACCTAATCAAACTAAAACAAAAAGGGGAAGAAACCTACTTTAACTAAAAGAAGGTCAAAAATATCCAACAAAAGAGATTGAGTCGGATGATTCCATAGATATTTTGGATGTGGTTGAGCATTCTGTTGAAAATCTGAGCCATGGTCCCTTAGGCCAGGAGAGAAAAAGGAAAAAAAAAAAAAACAAGAAGGGGAAGCAGAGGACGATATTCCAGTTAACGTCCAAACTGAATTAATCGAGGAAGAAGAGTCTCAAGGGAATGTAGTCTCACAAGAAGTGAAGGCTGTAGGGAACACGAGCAACAATCCAACATTGTTACCAGTAAGAGCAACACAGAGGGGGACGAAGAGAGAGTTGAAAACTATCAAAGAGCAAAAGCTTTTAAATCTAAGAAACCATTCATTATTTCTTTTATGCATCCATCGTATGTCACGAGACCACACAATCTGATTGATTGGAGGAAGTTGTACGAATTGCTCGAGGTGAAGCATTTGGTATTTCGGCACGAGTACTGTGAGTAGTAATCTTACCGCAATTTGTGTTTTTATAACTTGCATGATTTACACATGACTTTTAATATGAATATGTTACCGATTATTTTGAGTTGCATGTGGGACAAGTCTTTTACTCGATATGAAACCGAAATAGTTATTTGAGATGAGTACCGTGATTTTAACTATTTTCGTTATCACTAGACCTGTTTTACCGTTACTTGAATTTACTGATATCGAAAGAAAATTATATGATTTGATAAAAACTGAAATATGCTATATTATTTTAAAATAGTTTCTACGAGTATATACGGATTACAGAGACAAGTATAAATGGGAGTAGACATTGAAGGATCCCGTAGCTAACGGCGGGTTCGTTAGACCTGGTGCACCTTGTAATTACTGATTACCGTTATAGCCCTCGCTAGTGGGAAGGTAGAACTAGCATACAGTTACCGATTTCCCTCGAGTAGGGACTACCGTTATGATTGACTTCTTGCGAAGAAGTCCACAGTTATACCGATTACATGATCCGTTCATTGAAACCTCCCAAAAAATGTGAATACTGATATATACAATGGTTACTGAGCTTATTACTGAATTGTTAACTATATTTTACTACAAGGAAAGCGTGATGAGACTGAAAATTATTTATTGTTTCTGAAAGAGCATTTTTATGTGATTTTCTCTTTGAGATACTAGCATGTTTTCTGACTTGTCCCCAAATAAAAACGGTTGTGGTTAAGTGTTATTACTCACTGAGCTAGCGACTCATTCCCCGCTAATTTATTTTACAGAGGCAGCAGTTGACGCAGGCGAGGATCTCGTCAATTAGAGCGCACAGGTTGACATTTTCTCGGTGAGCCTCGCACTTGTTCGCGTGGCATAGATTTTCTGATTGTTATGGTCTCTTCATTGAAATTCTTAGAGTCGCTCCATAGTCATTATTTTAGTGTTATGTGTATCCTTTCGTGATTATGGTCCTATATTGAGTATCATTTTCATTTATCAAGGTTGGAGATAAATTAGTATTTCTATTGGTTGGTTGGTGGTTTAGTTATACCGGAGACTTGTATTGGTTAATTGACAAGCTGTCAATTGTTTGATTTAATATTAGGATGTTTAGTTGTTGATTTGAGACAGGAAAATTTTTGAATGGTCTAAAAACAGGAAGATTTTCTGTAAAATTTTCGATGAGGCTTACTTAGGAGCACTTGCTCCTAAGCGCCGGTCACAATCCTAAATTGGGTCGAAACAGTGATATATATGTCTAATTATGAGGTCATCTGAGGAGGGATTGTGGTAATATAAAACAACAACCTCCATATTCAAAGAGTAATTGAGATTTGGAAACCTAGGAATTGGTCTCAACCTAGTATTTTTATAAATAAATAAACTAGAACCAATTCCTAGACCAACTTTGATTAGGAATTTCATAAAGTAGAGGGTTGGTTAATCCTGCCCTAATTAGGAAACGGCCAAAATAAAAATATTTTTAAAAACAAATAAACCGTGGAATGCCTTTTCCGTTTGGAAGAAGGATTAATTAACACAAATTAGTTGAAAGAAATAAAGTAAATTTAAAAATAAGGAATTTTATTTCAGTAAATTAAGATCATGACAATATATACCCAATCAACTAACATAGCTAGAGACCTCAGAAACATTGGATCGATCCAGGCAGGAGATCGATTACGCTATTAAGTATGTCAAATCATTGCTGTGGCTATAGAAGTATGATATAAAGATAAAAATAAAGTGTTTCCAAATATGGAAAGTGATATTATTTTTTAACAAAGTAAAAATAAAAATAAAGATAAACTTTGACATATAAAATGGAACAAGGGTAGTACATATTTTCTTATAATTATATCAGGCTGGAAATTGTCATGAGAATTGCACGTCCTAAAATTTTGTAATAATTATGCCTGGAAAACTGACAACAAAACTGACAACAAAAGAACACATACGCGTGCGTGCGTGTATATATATATATATATATATATATATATATATATATATATATAAAAGACTTTAGTGGTTTGCTAAAAGCATTTTCATTGTTAAAATGTTTTGTTGAGTGTGCGTTCCTTCCAATTACTACATGTACCAGTGCTTCATAAAGCATTTTTCAAAAGTGGTGAATCCACTGTGAAAGCTCTTAGAGAAAGATACAAAGTTTAATAATGATTGCATGAGAGCTTTTGATTTGTTAAAATTTAAGTTGATAACAATTATCATTATCATTGTTTTTAATTGAAATTTTTCATTTGAGCTCATATGTGATGCTAGTGATGTAATGATTGGAGCAGTTGACAATAGCCTCAATCCATTTAAACACATAATCAATCGCGATCAAGATGTAGGTGTTTCCATAAGAACTCACAAAAGGGCCCATGAAGTCAACCCCACACATCAAAGATATTAATCTTCAAAATGATAGTGAGAGGCATTTCATTCTTTTTCGAGATTCCACTGGCTCGTTGGCATTCATCACATCTTTTTACCATATCATTTGCATCTTTGTAAAGAGTGGGCCAATAGAAACCACAACTTAGCACTTTAGATGCTGTTCTTGCTCGCCCATGGTGACCACCATAAGGCGAAGAATGGCAAGCCTCAAGAATAATATTTTGTTATTCATCCGGTACACATCTTCTAATTATACTGTACGTGCGAAATCGAAAGAGGTAAGGCTCGTCCCAATAATAATCTTGACAATCCCGTTTGAGCTTCTTCTTTTGATTTGAAGAGAACTCATCCGGGATGATTCCACACCCAAGGAAGTTTGCTAGATCGGCGAACCATGGCACCGTCTTCATTGAAATGGCCAAGAGTTGCTCATCGGGGAAGGAGTTATTGATCTCAAGGCCATCATGCGGCCTCTCCTACTCCTCCAAATGAGACAAGTGATCCGCCACTTGATTTTCACTCCCTTTCCGAACTTGAATGTCAATATCAAACTCTTGCAACTATAGAACTCATCTCACAACCTAACTTTTGAATCTTTCTTGCTCATGAGATAACGAAGTACCGCATGGTCCGTATGAATAATAACCTTTGCACCCATCAAGTATGGACGAAATTTCTCAATAGCAAACACAATGGCAAGGAGTTTCTCTGTAACAGTGTAATTGAATTGAGCATCATTCATGGTCAAACCTATTGAATCCATGAACATTTAACTTCCAAAACTAACACCTAATCGTACCAAACCTACTTCGATTGACCTCAAATTTTGCACACAAGTCATAAATGACACAACGGACCTTTCCAGCTCCCCAAACCAAAATCGGACCCGATATCAACAAAGTCAACTCTTGGTCAAACTTCTCAACCTTCCAAACCTTTAGCGTTCCAACTTTTGCCAATTTAAGCCAAAATGACCTACAAGCCTCCAAATTAATATCCTGGCATATACCTATGTCCAGAATCACCATATGGAGCTATCGCAATCATCAAAACTCCATTTCTGAGTCATCTACACAAAGTCAAACTTCGGTCAACTCTTTCAGCTTAAGCTCCCAACTTTGGAACTAAGTGTTCCAATCCACTCTGAAACTCACCCAAACCAAACCAACCACCTCGAAAAGTCACATGACCATCATATAACATAGAGAAGAAAATAAATAGGGGAATAAGGCTAAAATACTCAAAACAACCGGCCGGGTCATTACACGGGGTATCGCGTTCGCAGAGCTTGAGTGGTTAGACCATCACATTCGCAGGAGTGCGTTCGCGATTGCTTTTCAGTGTGTGAGCTTGGGGCTTTGTTCATCGCGTTTGTGCAGGAGGCAGCTTTTCAGTGTGTAAGCTTGGGGCTTTGTTCATCGCGTTTGTGCAGGAGACAACGCGTTCGCAAAGGTCTGGCAGTAGTGTTCATCGCGTTCGCGAGGGTGTTGCCGCGAAGACATATTTTATGACAATTTATTTTTGTTCATTGCGAACGTGATGGTTTTTCCACGTTCATGAAGGGTATCCCTAGAGAAGATTTATAAGTACTCTATTTTCGAACTTTGAGTTTTTTTATCATATTTTGAATTATAGAATTTGAATTTGGCCTTGATAAGTAGATTTTTTGGGATATTCTTTATTAAAAGTTCTTTCCAATGACATATAGTAATTGGAAGGAACACACACTCAACAAAACATTTTAACAATGAAAATCCAAGCCCTTAGGAAGTCTTAGAAGAGTTTGATACAACTCCATAATCACTTATAGTGACTGATCATCTAAAGCTTAAACTTTAAATTGCACACATTTATAGTTATTTAATTTTATTATATCTCAACACGTCGTCATCTCTCACGTGCAGACCTGATTCTATTTTATCGTTCAAACATAGACAGAAGGATTTGCGAGGAGGTAATCTTCAACAGCCTTGAAAAGTTCCATGGCTTGATTTTTGCCTTCATTGTGTTCTTCTTCTTTAAACGCATAATCACCCTTTGTGTGGTACTCAGTTGATGTCTTGCAAATACACCCTCCATTTCCAGATGCTTCGAATTTGATATTATAGGTAACGAACTCCAGTTTGTCACCTAAAACATCTCCCTCGATCAGTGAATACTTGGTTGTCAAGTTCTTGTCATCAACAACATGGATCTTGTGCTTCACGTACTTGATTGGAGAACCTGCCATTTCAAAATAAGGCAATTATTGACCCCTGGATAATTTAAAATTCACACATTTAAATTAAATTTCACCTATATCTTGGATGATGCACTTTTCTGAATAGAAATCTCTTTAGCGCTCATCTCTGCCATTTTTATTTATTTAATTATCTTCTCTATAGGGAGCTTTGGAGCAACGATAAAATTATTCATGTACGATCTATAAGTCACGGGTTCGAGCCGTAAAATCAGCCACTGATATTTGTATTAGGGTAAGCCGCCTATATCATACCCCTTGATATACAAGCATTACCTGAATCCTGCATAAATGCGAAATGCTTCTTGCACCAAGTTGCCCCTCAAGTATTTCCTCTATATTGGATAATTTAAAAGTTCATATTCAGATTGTGCCTTCAATATCATTATCGTGTGTATAAGTTAAAAACAGTGGCAGATATAGCACTCAAACATCGAGTTCGGCTGAACTCACTACTTTCGATGCAGAACATAGATTTATATATAAAAATCTACTAAAATTAGAACAAATTGTTAGTTTAAACCCATATTTTAAGGTCGAAACCATAGAAACTAAATCCTAAATTCGCGTCAGAGTTAAAAGCAAGAAAATAAGATCAATTTATGATGTTCAATATGTAGTAGACAAATATAAGATCATATAGAGTAGAGATCATAAAAATTACCTTCAACAAAGTTCATCTTCTTGATGCTTCCAGCACCACCATTACCCTCAACAATCTCAATGTTCTTAACTACTTTTGGCATCAATTTTGGGACAAGGTTTTCAGAATCAAGAACAATAGCTTTGAATAACCTAGTAGGGGCAACTGATGTTGTGACCTCATGAGTATAGGTAGTGAGACCCATAATGTTTTTGCCTTAGAGATATTTAATTAACCAAAAAAAAGGATAATATATGGATGTGGAAACACTTATATAAGTTGCTTGAGAATGTTTTGAGGTGTATGATAATGAAAACTTAGATGGTATTTATAGGAGAAAAGGAGTGATTGTTCAGTGTTTTAATCAACAATCCTTTTATCTCAATTTCAACATTCAAAGTACTCCATTTTAGACATTTGTGTCCATTTTTCTAGATGTTCTTGATCTCTACATTCTCTTTATGTTAAATGGTCTAACAATGAGGCTTGCTGACACCTGGTGTATGTTATCTGTTTCAAACCTACCAAGTTCTCGTTTTACATTTTAACTTAATTAGCTCATCGGTTAAGGTATGTTTAGTGTGATTAATTTCCTTATCTGGCTTAATGATTTTTGCGTAATGTACCATAGGATATTGTTGGCGCATTATACCCAAAAATAATGGAATTAATTATTTCTTATTTATTAAGATTCTTTTGGACAATATTGCTAGTATGTAGTCTTTTACCGCTCACACATCTATCCCTTCGTGTGCGTTTCACTCACTTTATCTCTAATATACAAAAAGAACCTAATAAAAGAAAATATAATATGATTATTAGTTGATTACTGATATGGGTAAATATTAGAGTTGCGCTTGATTAGGTAAAATAGACACCTCATAGAGCGTCATTTATGATAATTATTGATAAGATAGAAAATGGTAACATTTAAGATAATACAACACTAATTTATAATCCCTAGTTAAAAGGCATAATCTTTTATATATATACAAAAATTAATGTTGTAAATTTCTAACTTATCAACATAAAATGGTCATGCTCTCAGTTTATCTTATTCTAATAATATTCTATGCTATCGAACATGATCTTTAGTCAGAGGCGGACCTATCCTTAAAGTAGAGGGGTAACCGTATTCCGATAACTTCAGAAAAAATGTTTGCCTATATGTGTGTGTGCATATATATATATATCTTAAATAATAGCTGTATATTTTGATTAATTGGCACTTTATTTAAAATTTAAACAGTTATATTGGTCGATTGGGAAGGACACAACTTGACTTTTAGTGTTTTGCCTGGTTCGATTTTCGCTTCAGCTTTTGCTTAATGCCTCCTCCACTTTCAAATCCTAAGTCCATCTCTGTCTTAAGTATTAATATTACTAGTAGGAAAAGTGAGTCATGACTCATAAGTGCATACAAAATTCCTGCTTTCACATTACCAATTTGCTTTACTTAATTAGTCAAGATTTCATACAATGTTTGGCTTAGTCAAGATGTTGACACATTAATAGATTTACGACGTTTGTCTTGCACTCGTAGTCAAGACTTCGACATCTTGACTCAGCCAAACACTGTCTTATGAAATCTTGACTAAGTAAAGCCAAACTATTTATGGCCCCATAAGGGTCTAACTTATATATAATCAAAAACAGCAGATATGAAATGCGGAAAGTCGTTGAAACCATATCCTTATCCTCCCACCCACCCACCCACCCAATTACTAAAGGACAACCAGCTAAAAAAGAAGAAAAATGAAAATTAAAATTGAAAAAGTGTTTACTGGCACTCGTGTTTACACTAACAAGATAATAATTTAACTTTAAAAATTACAATTGAAAGGAAAACACATATAATCGGCAGTGATGTGATCAGTGGCGAAGTCAGAACTTTTACGAAGGATGTTTAAATTTTAATAAATATATTAAAAAAAATAATTTTTTCATATATACACATTATAATTTTTTATATAGTGCATAGTATAATTTTTCGGTGTTGAACACCCTTCATATTATGTGGCTACGCCACTGAAGATGACAAAAATTTTCATTAAGAGAAATCAAAATATAAAAAAATAAATATATATGACTTTTGACTGTAATTTTATGTACTCTGTGTCCGATATAGCTTGAATAAGGAAGCTTGCAGCAACGTCATAAAATGTGTCACCACAAGAAATTGCGGTGCGTTGAATGGAATTCCCTGCTCTTAATAGAGGTTTTAGGTTTTAGGTTTAAATTATAGGAACGAACAATCTCCTTATAGCAAGGAGTGTTTCCCTTTTATGGACGCGCATTAATAAAAATTTAAATTAATCGGATCACTAAATTTTAATCGAGTCAGTAAATTTCAAATGCATATTAGATTATTAAATAAAAAGATGCTTTAATGTGTCAGCAAAAGCCTCATTGTTAGGTCATATGTCATGAAGTAAGGACAAACTTATTATAGCAAGGAGTGCTCCCATATGCGCTCAGCAATGAAAATCAAAATTAATCAGTTTAATAAATTTCAAATATCATATGATTAAAAAGATGCCTTTAATTAATGAATCAGCAAAAGCCTCATTGTTAGGCCATTTGTCATGAAGTTCTCCTACGGTACAACTAACAATACGTTAATTTTAAAGAGGACTTAGCTAGGAAAATAACATCTAGAAAAATGGATACAAATGTCAAGAATGGACCGCTTTGAATGTTGAAATTAAGATAAAGCTAAGGTTGCTGATTGACTAATAGTCCAAACACTCTATCACTCTTCTTTTTTTCTCTCCTATAAATACCATCTAAAACTTCAATTATATTCCACACATCAAAAACCATTCTATTCACTTCTTATTCCAAATTCATCTTAATTATCCTCTCTTTTTTTCTTCTCTTAACATTATGGGTGTGACTACCTATACTCATGAGGCATCAACCACAGTTGCCCCAACTAGGTTATTCAAAGCTTTGGTTCTTGACGCAGACAACCTTATTCCCAAGTTGATGCCACAAGTTGTTAAGAACATTGAGACTGTTGAAGGTGATGGTGGTGTTGGAAGCATCAAGAAGATGAACTTTGTCGAAGGTGAGTTTTATATACATATAAATTCAAATCGCTCTGTAACATTATCGCTATATAATAGTCATTCACTATAAAAGTCAAAAATTTTATAGAACCAATTTCAATGCTATGTTATAATATACGTTTCTCTATAACAACACTTCGCTAGTCAAAAAATTCGGAACAGATGAAGCTGTTATAGAGAGGTTTGATTGTATATAGGGCAACCCAGTGCAAAAAGTATCATGTGTTTATGTAGGGTTCGTGGTGTGAGTGTTGGTGCATTTTTACGCCTAACATGCATGGTTTTGGAATTAAAATACAATTTTAAATTAGAATAGTTGTCTTATTACAATATTAAATAGATAAACTGCTAACTAAATATAGGAAGTGAAATTGTTTAAACGTTTAAAAGAAAAAAGGAGGAGGATGAGAGCTAAAAAGATTTTTTTTTTTCCTACAAAAATGTGCATTATTATCTATATTTTTGAATGGCGAAAGATAGGAAATTCACACTAGTTTGACTTGTTTGGTGAAGTTCTTTTGGGAAGTCCTTTCTCTCTTCTAGAAAATTTTCTTGGTCGATACGTTTTTTTATTTTTTATTTGTTATTTTTTTTTGCAAAAACTTGTTCTTAGAATTGTCAAGAAAATCAGTTTGCTTGTGAAATGACAGGTGGTCCAATAAAGTATTTGAAGCACAAGCTTCATGTGATTGACGACAAGAATTTGGTAACCAAATATTCACTAATCGAAGGAGATGTTCTAGGAGACAAATTGGAATCCATTACCTATGATGTCAAATTCGAAACCTCTGCAAATGGAGGTTGTATTTGCAAGACATCAACTGAGTACCACACAAAAGGTGATTATGTATTTAAGGAAGAAGAACATAATGAAGGCAAAGAGAAAGCCCTGGAACTTTTCAAGGCTGTTGAAGATTACCTTATTGCCAATCCTACCGTCTATGCCTAAATGATTACGAGCATTTGCTTTTATAACAGTGGTGTTCGAGTCAGTTTGTGTCCAGCTTAGCTAATTTCACGAGATATCTTAGAGTTTTAAACGTTTTTTCCTTTTGGTTTGAAGTACTTGAGTTTTCAAAACCATAGCGTTTTGAGTGTGTGTTCTTTCCAAATATGTCATGGAGAGAACTTTAAATAAAGAATATCGCAAGCTTTTGTACTGTACTTTTCAAATGCTTGTACTGAAACTAAAATGTCTTGTTCAATATATATATGATGCTCAAGGCATGATTTCTGAAAATACTGAAGACGTGCAATTCTCAGCGAAACTGAAATAGATCAATGATAATATCTGTACTGTTAAGAGCCATGCGTTGTTTAGTTTTATTTTGGCTATCAATAATGTGAGCAAGCTCACAAAGATAAAGTAAAATTAAAAGGAAAGAAGCAGTGATAAAAACATAACTAGAGAAAGTGTCATTACTTGATAATTTTAGGGGATTCACTAAATTCTCAACATGGAAGTGCAAAAGGATTAACTTTGATATGACAGTAAAAAAAGAAAAAAATCAAGTGAGATGCATGTTCAAATAAAATTTAAATTTTCAAATATTTTTTTCTTATCTAATTACAAAAAATACTTTTTTCGAAATGTCTCTTTTTTTTTTAAATGTACAAACACCTACTTAATATGTCCAAAAATCACGATCAATTGTCAATTATAATTATGTACTAGCAGGAGTTATTTTTCTTTTGGCTGGGCCCCATGACATCATTCCGTCTTCAATCGTTATAGGATAAGTTACATTTGTTGACTTATTTTATTGACATATCAACTACCCTTTTTTTTCGGCGCTTAACGGAGAACTTCATTGATACCGAAAAAGGCGAGTGATAGAGTTTAGTACTGAACGTAGTGTTTTAGTTCCAGTTATATCAAAATGTAAATGCAATGAATAAAAAGTGGGGGTTCTCAAAAAATTGAACATGTTGAAGAGTAGATTGAGTGGGTGATTTTTCATATTTTGCTAAAGCATCTGCCACGTCATTACCCTCCCGATAGCGTGTGGACATTTTCAAATTTAATTATTGCAAAATAGATAAGGATATCATTTTTTTTGAGATTTGTCAAAAAAAAATATCACATAAATCGAAACGAAAGACATAATACATCGATTATTATCTAATCTCTATATTATAATTTCATCTAATTATTTTTTTAGATAACTTGTTCCCCGGTCAAAATAAGCCTTTGTATGTAGTTTTTGTCAGTGTCAGACGTGGCATAAACTTTCAGCAAAGTAGGTAGCCTAATTTTTCGTTTATTTCTTCTTTATTTGACCGGGGAAATTTGACTTTTGAGGACAGTGAACACCTCAATTAACAGAGGTGGCATACTCTTTGTTTTGCTTTTTCTTTCGTCGTTTTAAATTATCGGTTAAAAGTTTTGACAGAGGAGATTATTTGTCAATCTATATGTTAGTGCTCTTTTAACTCTTCCTACCCTGTCAATAAAGCGTGTGATAGAGTTGTACGTATTCCTTCATTTTTAATTAGAAATCTTGAGTTCGAACTCTAAGTATGAAATTGCATTTATTAGAGAGTATTATGGGACTTCTCAGTACGAATTCGAATTTGGTTGGGCCTCAATGTAAATATCAAATACCGAATGAAAAATCATAAAAAAAAAATAAAAAAAAAGAAATTCCCTACCCTTTATCTTCTTCAAATTTCATTGAGAGAGAACACCAAAATAATAATTGAAAAATTAATCAATATTCTAATCTATCATATTGCCATGGTACAAACTTATGCTCGCTTGTAGTAAGTTGTTTTCTAAATCCTTAGGTTGCATTTTTGATAATTTCAAAATTACCGTTGACTTATAAGACAATAATCATGATCTTGAAGAATGCTTTTACTTACATAAGAACGACACTAGAGAAAGTAAATATGAAATGCGGACACGAATTCAATATTTAAAATTGACGGCATTCAACCTTAAGTTCTTAGTAATGAACATATTGTACTTTCACAATTACGGGTTCAAAATTTAATATTTATTAAAATTTTAGTAATTTTTCACCTATATATTTATATTCTCTATACAGAACGTTGAGTTTGTTGTACCCATAGCCAATACACTACATTCGCAACTGCACGAACCATTTTTATTTTCTAAAGCCAGAAATTGTTTAAGTCATGGAAAATTAAGAGTTGTTTTGTGATGATTCCATGTGAGGGGTTTCCCATCTGATCTTTCTGTAAAATGTCAATTGTTATTAATTACTTAATTTTCATGTTATAAATTTAAAAACTTCCATAAAATTTTTTTAACTCTACCAACAGTCTTGGCCTCTTTTTTACCCAAAGTGTGTAAGCTTTATGCTCCTACCTTCTAATATAGAGTAGACTTTACTGTATAGGTAACTCTCATTGTTAGACCATTTTGCATAAATTTCTCCAATGGCATGTCTAAGATATTAATTGAAAGAGAATGTACAAAAGAATATCCAGAAATACTGATCAAATGTCTAGTAAGGAGGTGGCATCCGCTTCACAAAAAGTTTCTTTACATGTATGTATGTGTAAAAAAAAATGTGCATATATAATAGAGCGATAACGCTTGATAATAATACAAAGTAAATTATCAATTTAGGATAGGAAAAAAAAGCCTTAAAATCACCACAATCCTAGTGCAAAACTCACTTATAAGTTGAATGGAACGAAATTGCTAACGTAAAATCTTGCATACGCCACTGTATATTCCTCTACTACATATTGAACTCATAGATTAAATCTAATGTTCTTTAAGCTTTGCGCCAACAATATGCATCCTTTAATGCATCTTGTCTTTGTTTGAAATATAAAGATTATTGTTAGAATATGCGTAACAATTTATGATAGTGAGTTATAAACAAACTAACCTGTAACAGTTTAGCCCACTAGTGATATTGTTTGCTTTAGGTAAGCCCCCATGACTTTAAAATGCGTCACTAGAGTTTAAGACGTGTCTTACTTTAAAACGCATCACAAGGGTTTAAATTTTTTTTGGTTACAGTACAGTGTTTTGTTGTGTGTGTGTGTGTTCTTTCTAAGTTTGTCAATTGTCATGGCCGGGAGGAGCTTTTAACAATGTACCTCTTCATTATTGGAGCTTCTAATAATGTACCTTTACAAGTTTTAGTATTCTTGACTTGACAGTCCCTGCTCAATGATGCTTTGTTATATAATTATGCCTCAATCCAAGCTAGTTTGGATCAGCTGTATGAATTCTCAATATCATAAATATGATGTTTGGATCTATGCAGATTCATCATGAAATGACAAATTTTATAATAGTTGTGACTTGTGAACCTACAACTCCTTTATCCGGGTTTGGGATTGGCAGTGTAAGCAAGCTCCTAGAGGCGAAGTTTTGATGTTTTGTTATATGGAAAGCAAAAAGCATTACTGTTTGCAGGAAATGAACACCGAGGGCTCGTTCTGTACGAGGGATAAGAGATTAATCCCGCCATTAAATTTGAAATGAGTTTATTCTACGTTTGGTTGGGATAAAATCCCGATATAACTAATCACGGGACCAGTTATCCCGAGATTGTAGTGTTATTTTTAGCCCTATGGAGGGTGGATAACTAATCCTGGAATAATTAATCCTAAGATGACTTTTTTCCCAACCAAACGACTCCTAAGTTCTCAGGTGCAACAACTGAGTAAGTGGTTGTATCCTGCCTTATACATAATTCTATCATGCTTGTGCTTATGGTGCAAAAGGCACTATGATATGGGGGAAAAGTCTAAACTGACATTGAATATTTGGTCTAAATAAAGGTACAACAAACATAACATTAAGCACAAGACTCAAAAAGGTTAAGTCTCCAAAACAAGTTTAAGCTCCAATTAATGAGGACTAACCAACATTTTCAACTGATAAAGGAGCCATGGCAGCTAGAAAGTTTGGCTATTCATTGATGCTAAAGGTCAAACGGATGAATCATAACTTTTCACAGGGAAAATATTGCTCACTCGACAATGACACTGTTAAATAGTAGAAATTAAGCACTTGTAGCTAGACGATGGTGTAACACGTCAACAGTAATTTTCTGCAAAGAGGATGAGTCTTGACTCTCGTCATAGAAGAAAATCGCCTCATCGAAGTTGCTCTTTGAAGAGTTTCCAGTTCAGTTATAACTTGGTCAAGTTGCGACCAGTCGCATTCAGAAACTTTCACAATTAGTATGCAGGCTAGAACAATCCTAGTAGAAAAGTTTATTACTCGGCCAATACGGACTGCTAAGTGTATTACTTGGAACAAACAGAATCTTGATCTCCTTCATGAAGGCATGTCTTTTGACTTTGATCAGCTTTAACTAGCCTTCCTCTTGCTCGAGGATCAAGTTTTGCATCAGCTGTTTCTTTTGAGCCTTTATTTCCACTTAAAGGATTTTCAGCTTGAATTGATTTTGGAAAAGCTTTGCACCTGATATGATGTCTGTTTTGACATGATTTGCGACTTTTCAAGCCTGAAATTAGTTCTGGTTTCGTCTTGCCCCTAGTTCTTATCATCTGATCATTATCTGCAAACAGAATTCCAATACTTTCAGCAAAACATACACCATCTATAGTGTGTTTATCTTTGTAATCTGCACGGCAATTCAAAATTTTCAAGAGGCTCTGTATTAGATGATCTCATTCTATCATAAATTCATGGTTATTCTACAGTGCAGTTGACGTGCTAAACATATAGAAACACATGAAAAAATTTCACAAAATAATGCAGAATCAAGAATAACTTTTGAAAATGTATCAGCAACATTTATATTTCTCGTCTAAGCAAATTTGTCAGATGAGTTGGTAAGTCCATTTCTGATGCGAGAATAATTCAGATCCGTCGTGCTCAATCAAATACAGAAAATTTTCCCTTTATGTATGACTGAAAACCAGTACCTATATGTTGATTATGTGCATGAATTTTTGTTTGAATAGCAGAATTATATATCCCATGCACTGGCAAACTACGCAAGGGTATCTTTTGTCATGTTAGCGTAGAATCACCAGGAGTTCCTGCCCCTTATTTACTCTGTTTTATCCATTTAGGTAATGTGGAGAGACAACATAGCCAAAAAGGTGTGGTTTCATTATCAGCAGAATTCGGGTGTAGTAGCTCACAAATCGCAACGAAGATGAAGTTATTTTACAAACATATTACGGGTTTCCTTCTCTTATACACAGCCACACTAACTGACCCCAAAATAACAAGTTTAAATGTTAAAGTATCAGGAAAAAAAAAGCTGTTCAGATCCATAAGGACGGGAATGTAAGATTTACATGATAATGTCAACAATGAGCACGTTAAATGTAAATACCAAGTGCATTTTCATGTTTCTTCTATCGCACTTTGTTGATGAACAAATACGGCTGTGCTACACCATTCAGTATCTAGGAGTTCAAGTTTATGTTACCCCACTGCCCCACGAAGAGTTAATTCTACAATATAAAGTTCATCATGGATTACCCGGGCTTGATAAGACTGCACGTGGTCGTGGGACTGAAGTGGCCCTTGCATTTGCTTTGCTTCCACCAGAAATGTTTTGGTTATTGTCCTTGGTTCTCCCTGCCCAATCAACAGAGTGAATGCCAATCCGCTTTTAAAGTAGGAGGTAACAAAAAGTTGCTAAAGAAGAATGTAACCTGGTGATGATGGAAGCCCATGTCTGTCTGGGCTTAAAATACATGCTCGGGGTATTCTCACAACTGATGTTGGAGAATCATCTTTATATACCATCAGAAAAGAGCAAAGGTAAAAAAGGAAGGAACTGGTCAGACACTATTAAAGCTGAGAACAAATAAAATGATGCATATGGAAAGGCAATGATGTATTGATGGAATCAGTTGAATAATACAATAGTATGTCCGAAGTTATTGCTGGATGTTAATATGCAAACTCCCATTTTTTGCTTAAATCCAACCATCTATACTGTGTGTGTCATGATTTTGAAAATCGCGTACTGTGAATAGAACCAACAAATCAAAGCCTTCAACAAGCACTATGCAAGACAATAAATCGTGAAAAGTAAGAAAGAACTAAAAGATGGATATGCATCTGCTAAAGCTAACCTGGTTGATCAACCATAGAGAGCTGCACTATTAGTTGTAATCAAACGACACATGCATTAGAAAGCTTTTGAATAGGATCATCAAACACAGTAGAGTAATGGAAGGATATCTAATCAAGCGGCACATTAGGATTCAGCTCAAAATAGACGAGGTCAAGACCAGCACACACAAAATGGAAATGCTGTAAGCCTCTACTTCTAGGATCATTTACAAGTAGAAAATCTATAAAAGGTTAAGTAAAATCTGATGCCGTGCATTATTCCTTTGCTTGCATCAGGATATTCCAATAAAATCCACATTTAAAATGTATCATGCTTTAGGAAAGCAGGAGGATAAGCAAAAGAAAATATCAACTAAGAGAACTATAATTAGTTTGATGAATTGCATAGAACAATCTTTACATAATTTTTTTAAAGAAATAAATAGCAATTCAAACCAAAGCCGCAATGTCAAAATCCATTTACAAGGAAAATTTAAATCGTAAAATAGAATCCGCTACATCCATATCAACTCGTCAATCAAAGCCCATTCAATTCAACTACCACTAAATACAATAGATGAGCCTCCACTTCGCTCCATTTGAGCTCATTTCATCCAATATTGACGAATAATTAGTCTTCTACGACAAATTAGGATCTTTTTACCACTAGAGGTACTCTAACCTTAGTTATCACTACATTGACATACAAGTCTCAATAGCAAAAAGTTATATTATGGTAAGTTGTCTACATCACAACCCTTGGGTGCGGCCCTTCCAAGGACCTTGCGTTAATGCGGGACGCCTTGTGCACGGGGCTGCCCTTTAGAAGGTTTGATTTTGGGCTAAAGCTATACGAAGGTGTGATCTTGATCCAGAATCCTCGTAAAATAGAATTTTTTTTAATTTCCCCTAATCTTGCATGAATTAATTGCAAGACCAAGTTATATTAGCAAAAAACAAAGATAATATAAGAATGAAAGATGGGATTCAACAGACAAAAGTATTTACCTGAAGAAGAGAAGTCACTTAAGGAAAGAGATTCAAAAGCCTTCAATGATGGCAAAGACTCATATGCATACTCATCATCTTCTTCTTTCTGTTGCCTCACCTTAACCCTTGGGTACACTTACAAATTTCCAACAAAAAATTCCATTTCAGCAACAAAAAAAAAAAAAAAAGGAAGAAACTTCGAATCCAACAAGCTCAGAAGATTAAAGAAAATATAACAAATCAAAATTGGAACTCACTTTGACTTTTGACTGCAGAAGTTTCAAATTTTGACAAGTAAAATGAGAACCAAAAGTCAACCAGCGATCTCTGATTCTGAAAACCCAACATCAAAAAGAAAAATCAGGATCATATTGAAAAAAGATCAAAAAATCCTAAGAAACCAAAATCTAAAAAACCCACTTGACTTTTGACTTGAAAGTGCTTCAGAACTTGACAAAAAGTGACTAGAATTTACCTGCTGTTTGGCTTCAAATTTCTCTAAGTTTGATAAAACAATGAATTAGTGGGATATTTTGGGTTTAAAAACTTGAAATCTTAGGTAATAAAAAGACATGAAAAACATGTGGTGAAGATTGTGAATATTCAACGAAGCACAAAGGACTCTTGGAAATGGAAACAAGTAATATAAAAGGTGAAAATCACGTTCTTTTTTGGTAAGTTGTTAAGATTTTGTGTGGGGTTTATACTTGTATTATGCTTTGTTGAGGTCAAAGGGGCAATGTAGAGAATGGGTCCTATTTGAAGGAACTTTCGGCAGAATCAGATGCGTTTCAGAAGCATGTACGTTAGGTAATGGCAGAAAGATGGTCAACTAATTTCAGTTTCCTTTTTGTCTCTGTCTCTTTTTCTAATATTCTTTATGCAATGTAATTGTAACGTGCCAAGTGGGAATGACATTAAAATATCGACTCAATCACTAATTGATCTCTTGATAGAGTGATTTATTCACTAATTAAATCTATTTTAGATCTAGTATGGTATATTTCAATCTTTAGAATAATATTTTTCAATCTATTTTAGATTTTTTATGTATCATACTATACTATATATGCATTGGTAGATTCAGAATTTTTAATTTAATTGTTGTAGTGGACGTTTAGACATAAGAATTGTAAAATTTTGAAAAAAAGTGGGGAAAAAATCAAGTGAAAATTGTATTTGAAAATAATTTTGGTTGCATTTTTGTGAATGATCTGAAATTAAAATTTTGACAAATAGTTTTTTGTAGTTTTTTAAATTTTTAAGAAATTTCGAAATTCATCTTCAAGTGAAAATCGAAAATTTCACAGCCAAACACTAATTTTGAAAAAAAGTGAAAAGAATTCGACAAAAAGAAATCTTTTTTATGGCCAAACGGGCCTATGTTCTTTAGGTTTTTATCACTACATTCGTCAAACTTTTGAAACTTGTAGCATATGTCATCAAGGAAGAACAGAAACGTAGCTCCACTTGTTTGCAGAATGTGAAGGGATATAGGAAAAATGCAGAATTAAGGCTGTGGCCCGTGGCGGGCCTGGGCCTGAGGCGGGCCTGGGCCTAGCGGGCCCGGGCCTGGCGGGCTCGTGGGTAGGGACCGGCCCGCTACGGGCC
>MCJB01052656.1:0-22659 GCA_002018475.1 Nicotiana obtusifolia | reverse complement strand
AGCTCTTTGCCATCGATGGCGCCATAGATGGTGCGCCATTGATGTCGCCATGGATGTTGCGCCATTGATCTTCGCCATGGATGTCGCGCCATTGATATCGCCATGGATGTCGCGCCATTGATATCGCCATGGATGGTGCCAACATTCTGGAATTTTTCAGCTGAGGCCATTGATGTCGCCATGGATGTCGCGCCATGGATGGTGCCAACATTCTGGAATTTTTCCAGCTGAATTTTGGTTCACAATTTTATTGATTTGTAAAAACAATATTTTGTAAAATGTCTTAAGTTATTTTTGAAAGAGTTTTTAGACTTGACCCAAGTTCTTAAAAACTATATAAGATCAAAAATACCATAAGACTTAAAATCAAAATCAAGACTAAAATACTACATCTTTTAGTCTTCAATCTTTTTGCTTCATTGACATGTTCCATTCATCAACTTCTATAATCTTGAAAGCTCGACTTGTAGTCACAACAAAATTCAAGCAATCTTGGTAACTCGTTAATGATGGTTTGTCAATTATCAAAACCTACAACAAGACACAAAGTCATTAGTTAAGGTTTCATGAATAAGAATGCGAATACGTTTTTCCAACAGAGTTGATACTAACAACTCATATATCTAGTATAATGTTCTTCTTATTTTCATTCAAAAAAATTCTCTTTTTCTTTTGGAAAAAATAAAAAAAATTAAATAGATAAATATATAAAATTTCTTGAAACAATCCTTGTAAATTTTCTAAAGCATTTTCTTTTCTGTTCTTTTCTTTTCTTCGCTGGGGATTTCCATTAATTCTGATATTCTTTCTGATTCTAAAAATGTCACCATATGATCGGTTTGGTGGACGATCCCAGCCCGCTCGCCTGGACCTCATTCCTGTGGCGCCTCACAGTTTAATGTTCTAGCATGCTCGCGTTCTTGTGCCTTACCAGGGCACTTCTATCTGTATAGTGCTCGAACCAACGGTACACTAATCTCCTACTCTGGCACGAGTAGTTTCGGGGTAACATAAACCACTAAAGGCTATGAACCCTTCTCAGAGATCTAAGGAAACTCCCAAAATATTCTTCTGAGTAATTCTTGCATCACAAAATTTAAAACAATGATATATCTTCACAGTCTCATCAAAACAGTTCCATAAAATCATGTAAAAGAAATTTTCATAGTCTATACATTAAAGAAATATATGCAAGTCATGAATGCATGAGACATGATTTATAATCATCTTATATCTTTTCTACAATTCTAATGGATAATGTGAGTCAACTTGTTCCATTAAGAGCCCACATTAACACCCTATACAGTCTAACAGTAACTTATGGCATGATCTTTGTGAGAAGACAACTTTAGTAAAAGCATTGTCTCTACTTATCTTGATTTCTTGTTTTTGAATACCTTCGTTTTCTCCAATCCAATGGGTTCAACTCACTAAACAAATCTATACATAGTTAATTTAAAAATCAATACTAGAAGTTCCAAGATTTTCAAAATATAGAAACCCTAGGTTGGATCTCTCCTTCTAGGGTTCATCGTTAATATAAGTTCTTGTAGTAGTTTCTAGGAACAAATATCAACCATAACCTCTCTAATAATTGTGGTTGAAAGCGGTTACGAAACTTACCTTAAATCCTGAAAACCTAGGTTAGTGGAGAGACTTTGTTCTTTAGTTCTTTTTGAGAATCTAGCGATTTTGAGATGGAATATTGTAATAATTGATGTTTGAAAGTAGTATTCTAACGTTAATCAAATTGAAAACTCACCTTAGATAGTATGAAAAAACCTTTGATGACTTTGAGGATGAGAGGGGAGGTTTAACCTTTAAAGAATGAGGTTATTTTCTTTCTCTCCGTCCCTTTTATTTCAATTTCACGCTTTCGGCGTCACGGTCCGCGCACAGTGCCACCCAAAACGCCCCAAAAATTTTACTTCTGCTTTAGGCATTTTTGATTCGTGCCTGGCGCCTCCTAGGCGCCCAAAACGCGTCCCATTTTCCTGACAGGATAGTCTTTAGTAAAATGCCTATAACTTTTTATAGAATATCGAAACGACGAACGGTTTGAAGTGTTAGAAACTATACTTCAAGAGCTTTAATTAGATAGGTAGTTCACCTGATAGTTCATTATATATTTGGATATATACTAGTTTGAAGTCAGGTCTCTTGCGACTATAATTGTATTCTTACCTTGGACAATTTTTTTTTTATTCAAACTACTTTTTCCCCTCTTGTAAACGTCCATACCACCTCCTAAATGTAAAACATAGTTGACATTCACTCTTTTTAGTATTTGAACATCCTTGTGTCTAACTTAAAGCTTGTACAAGAACAAAATTATTTTGGGGCAAAAATCTCTAGGGCTTTACAAATATTTCGCAAGCATTGCCTAGAAAACATGAGATTTATGATTTTAATTTTTGGGATCTTGTAGTATATACAATTTTGCATTTACTTACGGGGTATAATTTATCTATTGAAGAAATTTTTTTATTTTTCTTATTCTGAGTGGTGGAATTCCCTTATTGAAGATGTTATTTTACTTGTGCAGATTTATTTTAGCATACATAAAAAATATAGTTTCCTAGTGAAAATAGTGATTTTACTTGTATTGTTAATAATAAGAGTGTGATTCCTTCTTGAAAATGCTAATTACATTTGCTTCTTGATGTATAATTTTCATAAAATAACAACAACATACCCACTGAAATTCATAAATAGGGTCCAGAAAAGAGATGTAATCTTTATATTTCCAAATAAAAAATACCTATTAAATTTCCCGAATAAACTAAAAAAATGAACCGAACAAACATTCCGAACAGACTCTACATTAGTTATCACAAGGTGTAAAATAAAAGGAAATGTGGCACTCGTCACCTGCAAATCCTAGATTAACCTTTGTTCGGCGCGGGCTAAAAGTGATCCTTTCCCATCATACATAATAAGAAAATAATACTATATAGCTGCTCTAAAATAATAGTCAAAACATACATATATATATATCTGTTATTATACACAAGAAATATACACATTTTATACACTTGTGCGGCTATCGAATATAAATAATTTCGACTGCGGACTAAAAGTAATCTTTGCCCATTTATTTATAATAGTGATTGTCCGATTTATGGGCTTACTTGGCAGGCCGAAATTAGCCCCAATATACATGTAGTGGACCCTAAATAATTGGGATGAAATCACTGGACTTTCAAGAGCTGTGTTCCTATGGCTGAACCATTAACAGACTGAAGCCCTTATTCATGATTCAAGTTTCTGTTAATTTAGGCCCTTTGAGGAGCGGGTGAAGCAATAAGAAGATTAATGTTCGAAGAGTTAAACAATTAGCAGGCATACAACTGCTTAAATTAAAAATAATTAAAAAATACATAATATATGTATTATATGTATATAACTGCGTATAATATATGTATACTAGCTAAAAAAATAAATAATAAATCTTGCCGGCTATTTGCATAAAGATTCCTCGATTTTTCTCATAATTAGTAGGAAAACTGCATTGTATAGCCTCTTCCAAAAATAATAGCCAATAATATATATATATATTTTATATATATATATATATATATTAATATATTATTATTATTATACATAATCAGTATATATTTTTTATATTATCAATTAATAGAAGTAATTATTTTCGATCGACCAACCAAATATGTAACTTGTCCAACTATTAATACTCTTTTTTGTCCATGTCCAGTATCCGCATTGAAGCCCAACTATATCCTAATTCGCACCGGGTAGGGCCCCGTTGGGGGGATAATGCTCCCTACCAAGGAGACAGTGAAGCAATAAGAAGATTAATGTTCGAAGAGTTAAACTATTAGCAGCTCATACAACTGCTTAACTAAAAATAATTAAAAAATACATAATATATGTATAATATGTGCATAACTGCATATAATATATGTATACCGACGAAAAAATTAAATAATAAATCTTGCCGGCTATTTGCATAAAGATTCCTCGATTTTTCTCATAATTAATGGGAAAACTGCGTTGTATAGCCTCTCCCAAAAATAACAGCCAATAAAATATATATATATTTTGTATGTATGTATGTATGTATGTATGTATTAAACATAATCAGCATATATTTTTCATATAATTAATTAATAGAAGTAATTATTTTTTATCGAGCAACCAAATATGTAACTTGTCCAACTATTAATACTCTTTTTTTTTGTTTCACCCGGTGTCCGATCTTCGCATTGGAGCCCGACTATATCCGAATTTGCACCGGGTAGGGGCCCTATTCGGGAGATAGCACTCCCTATCAAGGATTTTTTCATACCCAAAACTCGAACTCAAGACCTCTGATTAAGAAAGTTGTCCCATCCACCGCATCACATCCTATGGTGGTTCTATTGATACGCTTTGAACTTATTCAATGGACATCTAAACTATCAATTGCCTTAATTATTTCTTTTAGGTACCTAGGAGTGAAGAAGAAACGAAAACTTAACCTTTAGATGGTGAATTTACCACTCGTTGTACCAGGAAGAAAACATGCATCTCTCTCTCTTTCTCTCTTTTTGGTTACTCGTTTCCTTCTTTTGTGTGGTGAAGATACGTTTCTCCATGTGCATGCTAAAATAGTCTACCGATTTTTCCTTCTCCCTACATTTTTAAAAGTCTAAGGTAGAATCAAATCTGCTGCAGGATTTAAAACTTCGTATCTTAACAAAATATGTAGCGCAAAACTCAATCCTAAACAACTCATAATAATCTCGACCTGTATTCAAGTTATATCACTTTGAGATTAATTTTTTTTTTTAAAATATAAATACTCCATTTAAATGTATTTTTGTAACTTTCTTTAACCTATGTGTGATTTTTCCTTTTTAAGTAGCTTGTGACTCCATATGTTCGTTTCTTGGTTCATCACAGCATTATCATCCTTTTATATTGAAAAGGTTAGCTAATTAGTTCAATAACAAATTAAACAAGCAAGAAATAACAGATCGTATAAGCCTATCATCATAAAATGAGCCATTGGTTTTCTGCCAATATTGTGGGATGGAAAACTAGGGTAGTCCACGGTTTTCTTCCAAACAAACACTTTGATATTTGTATGCTAGGTTTAAAATTGATAGACTCTATTGCGGTGCAAATGGGGAAAACGACAATAACCCCAATTATTTATATATATCAAAAGCTGCGGATTCTTTCTTCTACATAATTAAGATTGTTGCTTTTATCCTTAAGTAAGTATTTTTCAAGTAAATCTTATTCATTATCGATTTACAATCAACATGTGACAATCCCAGCGGTTTCATTCTTGGAGTCATTATATATAGAACATATACAAATGCAAGTGGCACCTCTTAACCTTCGTAATTAATATTCCAACTGTCATGTGATTAATACTATGGATTTATTCATGCGATTGGCTGATTTGCATTAGCTAGTATTTGAGGGTATAAATTGGCTAATCCAACTTGTATTAATCATCTAATAATCAACTGTGCACTAAATACGTACATAATTTGGAGGATGATTTTAGCGAAATTTTCAAAACTATACATCCTAACACAATATTTTGCACTCACGTAATCATTTCTTCAGGTTACATATAGCCAATATTTTTTGCAATAATGTTTGTACACTCTTATATACTATTTAGATAATTATATAAATAATATATCTACCTTGTATAAAAGTGTATAAAAATGTATAACAATATATAAAAATGTATAGTAGCAGATATAACACGTCGCTAGCTACATAGCCGAACTTCTTCATGCGATTTTCTGTTGCAATTCTTATTCAAACTCAATCCAAATCTCTACCAAATGATGACTTCAAATTTTTTTGACAACCTCCATATATTATTTTCAACTAGTCTAAATAATACCCACTCTAATTTTTTCATAAAAATTGGATTCGAAAAGTCACAACCTACATGTATTACGTTACCAATGTTACATCATGAACAATTATAATTAGTATGTAACTTGAGGAAAACTAGGGTTTTCAAAGAAATCACAGTTGGTGATTAATTAATTTGAGAAAAAACTACAGATCAAGTTTGAGAGAAAAGAGGAAACCTTAATTCTCTGTACATTTCTAGATCAAACGGCAAACCTAATAAATACACCACAACTAGGGTTTGATTAGCTTTATAGGCCACAATAATGGTGATTATGATTGAATACTAAAGTGTCTAGTGGACCTTGGAAAAATGGCAAATACAAAAAATGGATGATTGTTTGGAATTTAGATATAACCTAATATAAAAGGCAATCTGGTGCACTAAGCTCCCGTTATGCACGGGGTTTGGAGAAGGGCCGGACCATAAGGGTCTATCGTACGCAGCCTTACCCTACATTTCTGCAAGAGACTATTTCCACAACTCGAACCCGTAACCTCCTAATCATATGACAACAACTTTAGCAGTTACGCCAAAGGCTCCCCTTCTCTAACCTAATAATAGAAAGCAATAATGATCTTACATATATTGGCTTTTGGTCTCCTAAGAGACAATTTCTATTCGCATATGTATTTTGAGAAAATCCAATTCCCAACTACCTACGATCTTTTCAGAAATAATGATGCAGAAGTGTTGAAAATTAGGTTGTTAGCTGTTGCATAGTCTCACTACAACGAAATCTAACCATAATCCATCCAAAGACAACACAACTAATTGATTGAATAGTACTTGATTCTCAAAACACATGACTAAAAGAATACAAGATAGTGTTCAAGATTTGATAGGTTTTTGAAGAAACTTCACTATATAACAATAAGAAACTTCCCGATGGTTATATTCTTTTTCAGTTTCAATTTATGATAATGAGTTTGATTCAACAGAAAGTTTAACATAGTAATAAAGAAAGAAAAACTTTGAACTTGTAGTCTTAAATCTACAATAATATTTTTGTGGCTGTAAAAATAAATTATTAAGAGCAACATGGGAAATCTAAAGTAAAATTGTTTCCAAAGCAAAAATACACTATTATTTTTGGAAATATTGCCACTTAAAATGGAATAGAATTATGACATCTCTTAAATATGAATGTCCAAAAGATAATGGAGGTGGTTGAAAGTTCCTCAAGCTGGAGACAACAAGGGTTTAGTATAATGATGAAATCATGCAATTTGCACCATCATACGATCTTCTAGTCTAACTGAAAAAAAATAAAACTTTTTGGCTCTATTCACAAGATAATTGGAAACCTTAGCATTTTCCTCCCACAATGTCCTTTGACTGCATGCATTGTTTTATTTCACTGGTGAGAGCATCTTCGAGCAATCACATTACATAATATAAAGTCCTAATGGGGACGTTGTGAAGTTGAAATGAATAGTAACTCGAATACAAAATCGACATTAATTATGAGTTGATTAAGGATTCAGTTCTCCGCAAAGAAAATTGTTAGGATTTGAAGTTTGAACTCCTTAACAGATTTGATTCTTCTAGAAATTTTAAAGCTGTGGGGAGAAAAAAGAAAAAAATTAGATTAATTCTGAAAGCATATGGAGAAACGTTTCTTCACCACCTAAATGATTGAAATGAGAAAAGAAATAACAAGGGATACAGGTTTCAGGCTCCGGGCCGATATTTGTGTTGGTGAGAGATAACAGGTATCAAAGGCGGATATCTTATATTAGTGACAGATTCAATTAAACTCATAACTTTCGATGCGGAATAAAATTTTATATGCATATATTGGTTAAAATTGCAAATATAACGGATATGAACCCATAACTTTAAAAATATAATGGGTTCAATGCTAGAACTTTAAAAGTTGAACCCATACAGTTTAAATCCTGGATCCGCCTCTTACAGATACGCTATATAATTAATTGAGGTGCGCGTAAACTGGTACAAATACCACGATTATCAAGAAAAAAGATGCAAGTTTCGGGTACTTTTTAATAGATTTTAAGCGGATTACGCTACAGACTTAGGGTTTTATTTTCAAGATGCTAAGTTTATTTGGGCAGTACACTGATTTGTTGTAAAAATTGCATGGGGCGCCATATTTGGTCGCCTCTTTTTAATTTGTACCCGTTTTATTTTTTTATTTGCATTCGTACCCGTTTTTTTTAGTTAAAAGCGTTTTAGAAAGACGATTTTACCCTTCTTTAATAAAAGACTATTGACAAAACTGTAGAATGCAGGACAAAACTTCAGCATGTTTTGGTATGAAGTTTTAGCAAATGAACTAAATAACTTCAGCATGCATTAGTAAAAATTCATTAGAAAATTACATACTGCAAGACAAAAACTTAAGCATGTTTAGTCTGAAGTTTTAGCAAATGAACTAAAAAACTTCAGCATCTTTAAATTGAAGTTTCGGATAAAACTCATGACAAAACTGTAGGTATAAATAACTTCAGCATGTTTTGGTATGAAGTTTTAGCAAATGAACTAAATAACTTCAGCATGCATAGCAAAAACTCATTAGAAAATTAAATACTGTAGGACAAAAACCTAAGCATGTTTAGTCGGAAGTTTTAGCAAATGAACTAAAAAACTTTAGCATGTTTAGACTGAAGTTTCGGCTAAAAATCATGACAAAACTGTAGACTACAGGATAAATAACTTCAGCATGCATTAGCATGACGTTTTAGCTTCAATGTGAAAATTTTCACGAATGAGGTTGCAGATCACGCGATTAATGCGTGATGCAGGTTTTATATCTTTTTTCAGGGGGTATAATCATCATATTATTACGAATTTTTTGTCAGCTGGCTACCAAATCAATAATTTCTAAAAATATGATACAGGTTAAAAGATGGCACAAATATGGGGTATGGCTGCAAATCCCCCTGATTTATTCTTGTGTTGGAAAAAATTTCACTTACCAGTTGGAAAAGGATTAGCAAAGTAATTCTCAGTGCGGAGATTTTAGTATCTCTTCGTAATTTTTTGAAAAAAATTCAGTTGTATGAAATACAGAAACGCCTAAATATCTCCGACCATGGACACAAGTAATGAATAGGTGAATTTACCTGCAACGGGTATTTACATCATCATATTAATTTATTATGATTAAGTATAAATTAAGATAAATATGCATTAATTAACTACTTATTTAGTTATATATAATAGTATATAAAGGCATGTATCATGTATTCAATAGAATAGTACAAACATATGCGGATAAGTTTGCACATAACGAAGAACTACTACTTTCCAATAAAAAGATTAATCATTCACATGACAATTCGTAAAGTTCATCATAAAGTTTCAAGACCATTGCCTATACATCACACGGTTGTCCTTTCGGCAATTGATTAAACATTTTCCGATATTTATATTTATAATAGGAAAAAATTAGTGTACGAATTATTTTGTATGAAAATAGTGTAGCAAATTATGAAAAATAAATGAAGTCTAAAGATCACCTTTTGGAATAGTCATTACCTTTGATATGATTTTTAACGATAATGCTGATTGTTTATGAGCTCAAAAAACCAGCTGGAGACATCGTCAAATTAAATGTTAATTGATGCCATTTTATTGGAAGGAAAAACCTTAGGAGCTTTGACAATAAAAACGAGATTATCGTCAATGATTAGTAAAATTTATAAGCAACTATGCATACAAAAATAAATATAAGTGTTAAAGCGTGTGGTGGTGAAGCCTCCTCTACTCATTGTTTGTACGGAAAATTGTCAAGCTATATATGTTTCCACATGAAAGATTCCTGCTACATGGCCTAGGGTTATGCTTTATGCAATTACAATGAAAGATTATCTTCCTACTTCTAACAATCCTTGTGTAACAATAAAAAGAAACGCACAAACTCAAAGGTGAGCTGATATGATACAAAAAGTGGTATGGTTACATATCCAAACGTTGGAATATATATTACAATTTGTTGGACTATCTCTACCCGGCAAAACTTATTATTTTTTACACCAATTATATAAATTTACCATGAATAAGTGATTTAATAAGTGAAATTATATAATAATTGAATATGATTAAGTTAAATCCGTGTACGTCTTGGATCTCCTTGATCGAAGCTATCCTTTTATATGTAAACTTACATTGAAGATCCATGCAAGACTTAGTACTATAAATATCACATTGTATATGCTAAATAAAATTCATGGTTTCCAACTGAATGTTCTTCACTTGAAATTATATAGAGAAAAACAAATGTTAAAGTCACTAGATTTCTATCGTACAGTTCGAGGAAGGAAGCCGATCTGTTTTGTAGGCTATACATGGAGAAGTCCTTGTGGACTTCAAACTCTCAGAAGATATCAATCTGATACAATTTAAAAACTATACAAATATTTAAAGGATAAGTTTAGTAATATACTCATATGTAAAACTTACTTTTATGATATATTTAAATTTTAAAATTACATTAAATATCTCAAAAATATTACACGCTATACCTCCATATACTTTAAAATATATCACAATATTCTATTTTAGAATACAATCCAAACCTAATTTACTCATAATATTCTAATTTGGAATACAATATTCTAACTAAACAGAGCATAATATTTTAATTTAAAATATAATATTCAAATTAAACATACCACAATATTCTAATTTGAAAAATTCAAACCTAGATTACCACAATATTCTAATGAAGAATACAATATCCAAACTAAAGATACCATAATATTATATTTTTATACTGTAATATTCTAATTTGGACTGTAATGCTCAAACTAAATATACGACAATATTCTAATTCGAAAAATTCGAACATAGCTTACCATAATTAACATTTTAATAAAGAGTACAATATCAAACTTGAAATAAAATAATAAAGGATTGCAGAGAGAAAAGAGAGATATTTCTTATTGATTTTGAGATGAATTACAATGGAATTAGATCCCTCTATTTATTGGAAAAAAGTAATTTAGTCACCAAGTAACAAATCTTAAGATCTCTCTAAAATATAGAGATTCACCTTAAATACAGTTATATTTATAACACACCCCCTTGAATGTCTACTCAACTGATAATGTGCCTCGTTAAAACCTTAACTAAAATAAAATCCAATAGGAAAAAATTCTAGTGAAGGAAAAAGAGTACATATGATTAGAAATACGCCTTTTGATTGCCTCGTTAAAAACCTTGCAAGGAAAATCCGGTGGGACAAAACCTTGTAAGGGAAAAAGAGTACAACGCATATTAACTCCCCCTGATGAGAGCATCAGTTCACATCCTTGAGCTTCGCATCCCAATCTTTTACACTAGTTTCTTGAAAGTTGACGTTGGTAGAGATTTTATGAACAAATAAGCCATATTATCACTTGAATGAATCTGTTGCACATTGATATCACCATTCTTTTGAAGATCATGTGTGAGAAATAACTTTGGTGAAATGTGCTTTGTCCTATCTCCTTTTATGAATCCTCCCTTCAATTGGGCTATGAATGTTGCACTGTCTTCATACAAAATCGTGGGTAGTTTTTCACACTTCAAACCACATTTTTCTCTAATAAGATGTATTACAGACCTTAATCACCCACATTCTCGACTTGCTTCATGAATAGTAATTATCTCAGCATGATTAGATAAAGTAGCCACGATTGATTGCTTAGTCGATCCCCAAGATATAACAGTGCCTCCACATGTAAACACGTAGCCTGTTTGAGATCGAGCCTTGTGTGGGTCAGATAAATACCCAGCATCGGCATAACCAACAAGATCATGACTGCTATCATTGCGATAAAATAAGCCCATATTTTAGATATCGCAATATGTGTTTGATTCCATTCCAATGTCTCTTTGTAGGAACAGAGTTATATATTGCTAAGACATTAACTGAAACGTTATGTCAGGCCTTGTAGTATAAGCAAGATACATTAGTGCACCGATTACACTAAGATATGGTACTTCATGACCAAGTAGCTCTTCATTATTTTCTTGAAGTTGGAACCGATCCTTATTCACATCAAGTGATCGAACAACCATCGGAGTACTTAATGGATGTGCTCCATCCATGTAAAACCGCTTCAATACCTTTTCTGTGTAGGCATATTGATGAACAAAAATCCCGTTTGCCAAATGTTCAATTTGCAAACCGAGACTTAATTTTGTCTTTACGAGATCTTTCATCTCGAATTCCTTCTTTAAATAATTCAATTGTCTTGTGGAGATTTGTAGGATTTCCAATAAGATTTATGTCATCAGCATATACGACAAGTACAACAAATTCTGATGTTGTTTTCTTTATAAAAACACATGGATAAATGACATCATTTATATAACCTTCCTTTAATAAATATTCACTAAGGCGGTTATACTACATTCTTCGTGATTGCTTTAGACCATACACAGATTTTTGCAATTTGATTGAAAATATTTTCCGGGACTTTGAATTATGTGCGTCAGGCATTTTAAATCCTTCGAGAATTTTTCAGTATATCTCATTATCAAGTGAGCCTTAAAGGTCGGTTGAAACCACATCCATTAAATGCATGTCAAGCTTTTCAAGGATAGCAGAACTAATGAGATTACGGAACGTTATAACATCCATAACAGGAGAATACGTCTCTTCATAATCGATACCATGTCTTTGTGAAAATCCTTGTGCAATAAGGCGTGGCTTATATCTTTGTACCTCATTTTTTTCTCATTCCTTTTACGTACAAAGACTCATTTATATCCAACAGACTTAATACCATTAGGTGTTTAGACTACAGGCACAAAAATTTCACGTTTCGCAAGTGAATCCAACTCGAATTGGATTACTTCTTGTCGTTTTGGCCAATCACGCCTTTATCGACATTCTCTAACAGATTGAGGTTCAAGATTCTCAATATGTTGCATAATGCTTGTAAAATTATATACAAAGACATAATTTACCACTATATCAGATGGATTCAGATTCGTCTCAATATCGATTGAGTTTAGTGATAGTTCCTTATTTTGTTGAGTCTCAGGCTCAATGATTTCCTTATGAGTCTCAGGATTGGCTAAATCGTGGATTTCTTCCTGAGGCTCTTTCCTAGGGTCATCTTGACCTTTTGTTTTTCTTTTTCTAGGGTTCGATCCTTAGAAACCCAATGGCCTGCCACGCTTTAGGCGTGCTTTTGACTCATTAGCTATTACACTAGAAGATTGCCCAACAGGGACATCAATACGGACTCATTAGCTATGCCACTAGAAGATTGTCCAATAGGGACATCAATATGGATTGGAACATTCTCTGTAGGAATATGTGATTTTGTTATCCTTTTCAAATATGTAAATGCGTCTTGCATTTGATTTGCTATTTTCTGCAAATGGATAATTTTTTGCACCTCTTTTTCACAAATAGAGGCACGTGGATCAAGATGAGACAATGATAGATTTTTTCACAAAATTTCCCGTTTGGTTTCACCAATCTCTCCCCCTAATTTTGGAAAAAGTGTCTCATCGAATTGACAATCTGCAAATCGAGAAGTAAACAAATCTCCCATTAATGTTTCGAGGTAGCGAATAATGAAGGGCGATTCAAACCCAACATATATTCCTAACCTTATTTGAGGACCCATCTTGGTGCGATATGGCTGTGCTACAGGCACATATACCTCGCACCCAAAAATTCTTAAATGGGATATATTAGGTTCATGACCTAAAATTAATTGCAACGAGAAATATTTATGATAATTTATCGGTCTGAGATGAACTAGCATTGTTGCATGCAAAATGGCATGACCCCAAAGAGAAGTGGGCAACCTCGTTTTCACGAGTAACGGTCTTGCTATCAATTGCAGACGTTTAATCAAAGACTCTGCTAGGCCATTTTGAGTGTGAACATGAGCTACAAAATATTCCACTTTTATCCCAATTGATAAGCAATAATCATTAAATGCTCGGGATGAAAACTCAGCAGCATTATCAAGTCGAATAGACTTAATTGGATTATCGAGAAACCGTGCCTGTAACCGAATTAGTTGTGCCATTAATTTTGCAAACACCAGGTTGCGAGATGACAATAGGCACACATGAGACCATCTAGAAGATGCATCTATTAAGATCATAAAATATCTAAATGATCCACTAGGAGGGTGAATAAATCCACAAATGTTCCCTTGTATACGTTCCAAAAACGCAGGGGACCCAATCTCAACCTTTGTTGGTGATGGTCTAATAACTAACTTGCCTTGATAACAAGAAGTGCCAGAAAATTTATTATTTAATAGAGTCTTAAATTCTTTAACGGATGCCCAATTGAGTTTTCTATAATTCGTCTCATCATAATTGATCCAGGATGTCCTAATCGATCATGCCAAAGTACTAAAGTATTGAAATTAGTAACCTTTTGGTTTACAATACAATGTGCCTCAATTGCACTCATTTTTGTCCAATACAAGCCACAAGACAAAGATAAGAACTTCTCAATAACCCTTTTCTGGCCACAAACATTCTTGATAACAATGAGATATTCAAGATTATTCTCATCAATTATCTCAATATGATATATATTCATTTTGGCGGATATCTTTAAAACACAACAAGTTCCTTCTGGACTTAGAGGAGAATATTGCATTCTCTATGATAGGTATTGTTCCCCTAGACAGAGTTATACTAGCTTTTCCGCAGCCTTCTATTAAATTTACTACTACCAGAAATTGTAGTAACATCTGCCTTACACATATTTAAATGAGAGAAATATTTCTTCTCTTTGAATATTGTATGTGTCGTACATTAATCAATTAAACAAATATTTTTACAATTAAACTTTGATCCAAATTTGATTTGAGTGATATTCATATTTGTTTCCCATGGCTTGCCATACAAAATAGTGAAAAGCAAAGGAAACAAAGTTAAGTTAATAATTCAATAATGACCTTTAAAACAATTTCAAGCAAACTCTAATTTTGATACAAACAATTTCGTTGCAAAAATAATGCAGTCATATACTACTAAAATCTTGTTAAGCAGGGCTTCATTCGATCTAGATGGCTCGTAAACAGTAATACATTTTAAAAGGTCTAATTACTGGATGTGTTTTTGGATTATCCACAGTTTAATTTTTAAAGTTCTTGTTAATAGATAGTAACTGAAAATTACAAATTTAATGATTGTCAAAAAGAAATAAAAACATGTACTTTCCTGGGGTATGTCACACTTCGCTGCCACTCTTTCGAAAATTTTCATTCGATTTCTTTATTCTAGTTAACAATTCTCCCTCTATCCCAAAATCAGTATAAGACAGTAAAGGCTCGGCCTTTCAGTAACGAGATTTTATCGAAAAGCAATTGTTTATGAAATCGGATGAATGTATGTGCATTTTGCGGCGAGATTTATAAAATAAATAATTCTGATTGATACTAATAACTACTGTGTAAAGAACTTATGATTACATGATATTTATTCACTAACTATTATGAATAGGTAAAAATAAAAAGTAAACTACTCAATCATTTTTAACTACAGATTCATTACCGATCAGGTGGCTTATTTTTCCATCAGGGTGCTCAAAGAAGTCTGTCACATCCTAGTGGGTGATGTCAAATTCATTGTCATAGACAAAATTAGCTTCAGAGCCTTTATTCTTTAGAGATGCTTGATAAAGCACAACCAAATGTCTTGGTGTCGATAAATATTTGCACAATGTCCTTTTCCTCCGCAACGATAACATTCAGTTTATGAACCCTTTGCCTTTGGCTTATCATCTTTCCCTTTCCACTTTTGGTGGTTATTTTTCTTTGGGGGATGATTAACACTAGGAAAATTTCTTCGACCATGACCACGACCACGAACAGGTTCACGATCTTTTCCACGCTTAACATAATGGGAATACACTTCATTCATGTCGGGAAATAGTGTAGACCCAGTGGGTTGATTATCGTGATTTCTCATGAGCAAATCATTATTTCTTTTAGCCACAAGCAGAAGAGAAATCAACTCAGAGTATTTCTTGAAACCTTTTTCTCGATACTGCTGTTGCAGGACCATATTAGAGGCATGAAACGTCGTGAACGTTTGTTTAAGCATATCATAGTCAGTGATACTATCTCCACAGAGTTTCAATTTGGAAGTAATTCTGAACATCGCCGAATTGTATTCACAACAGACTTAAAGTCTTGGAGCCTCAGATGAGCCCAATCCTATCGTGCTTGTGAAGTGTGACCAACTTTAAGTTGTCATATCTTTCCTTTAAGCCATTCCACAAAACAAGTGGATCTTTGACTGTGAGATATTTTATTTTCAACCATTCATCAAGCAATGGCGCAAGAAAATCAAGGCCTTAGCGCAGTCTTGGTAGATACTTTATTTTTATCTTTAGTGGCGTCTCCAAGACCCATTGCATCTAAATGGATTTCAACATCCAACACCCATGACATATAGTTCTTGCTTGAAATTTCAAGGGCAACGAACTTTCTTCTCATAATATCAGTCATAAATAAAAGGAGAAAAATTATACCTTTGTCTTCTCAAAGAGTTTCTTGAGACAGTAGAGTCTCGTGCTGATAACGTGAAATAAAATAATGAAGCATTGCAGAGAGACAAGCGAGAGATTTCTTATTGATTTTGAGATGAATTACAATGGAATATGACCCCTCTATTTATATGAAAAAAAGTAACTTAGCCACCAAGTAAAAACCCTAAGATCTCTCTAAAAATATAGACTTTCACCTTAAATACAATTCTATTTATAACAAAACCAAATATATCACATTATTCTAATAAAGAATACAATATTTAAATAAAAAAAATATTGTAATACTCTAATTTGAAATACGTTTTCAAATTAAACATCCACAATATTCTATTTTAGAATATAGTATCCAAAAGGAACATATCATAATATTCTAATTTGTAATATACTTCCTTTGTTTCAATTTAGATGACACATTTTCCTTATTAATCCGTTTTAAAAAGAATGACACATTTCTACAATTGAAAATAATTCAACTTTAAACTCTTCATTTTACCCATTTTACTCTTAATAAGAAGCTTTTATAACCACACAAATGTCATGGGTTCACAAAACTTTTACCCCTTAAGTTTTTAAGACCACAAGTTTCAAAAGTCTTTTTTTTCCTTAAACTCCATGCAGAGTCAAACCAAACATGCCACAATATTCTAACAAAACATAGTACAATATTCTAATTTGGAATATAATATGCAAACTAATATACTATGACATTCTAATTTGGAATATAATATTCAAACCAAATATACTATAACATTCCAATTTGGAATACAATATCCTAACCAAACATACGATAATTTTTTAAGTTGGAATACTATATTCAAACTAAAAATACTACAGTATTCTAATTTGGAATATATAGTATTATATTTTAGAATATAGTAGATATATATGGTAAAATAAATTTATTAAGTAGATATTGCAAAGTAAAATAAATATTTTAACAGTATATGATGTTAACTGATGTTTTCAATGGGCATACCGCGTAGGGTCAAACTTCTCAGACTGCAACCTAAAGTATTAATTAATTCTGTTTTTTAATTAACTCAGTTTCAAAAACCAGACTGCGGTGAAAAAGACATGAAATCATGTCGCCCACAGATAAACTGAGCTCAAGGTTTATTTTAGTGATAAAATACGCTTACCACAAATAAAACAAATTGGAGTTTCAAATTACATGAAAGATAAGGTTAGACATTGCTGATTCTGCAAAGGGTGTTGGATGTTTCTAATGTTAAACTTTTTCTTTTACAATCTAAAGAAGAATTTGCAAAAAAATTAAGACGTAAATTCAACTGAGATTATACATTTTCTTTAATGTTTAATTCATTTTACTTTATTCTTAAAAACTTGTTTTGTTTACTTTTTTTAAATCATAAAGGAAGTATTAAATATACCTAATGTGTGTCATTACAAAAATGAAGTGCTATTGGTAGCAATTTGGTGTCCCATATACAATTGTCCGTAATTAACCTTACAAATAAAGCTCCTAATTTGTCTGCTTCCAAAGCCTGTAAAATTAACATTTACCATTTGAACAAAACCTTTTGATTTCTCAATTAAATATATAAGTATTACGTTCTAATTAATATAAATATTCGAAAAGGTGGGTTGAGAATAGAAGACATTCCGTGCAAAATTGATATAATTATCTCCTTTGGTGGGCAAACTCGGCGTGAATTTAAACTGGTCGGGTCAATGACTTCCAATGTCGAATTGTTAAACTAAAAATATGATCTGAATATTTTCTCAACTTAAAAATTTTGATCGGTACAAATGACAAATCAATGACACTAACATTACCCGAATGAGGTCCGAAATACTATCCTTCAAATAAAAATTATAAGCTAATGATTTCATTTTATCATCAAAGCGATGTAGTGAGATAAATTAAATCTCTCGATTCTTAATAAAAAATTTCTAATGAAAAAATGTCTAGCCGGAAAACTCCTCCTTTAATGACCCCAAGCGGGACAAATTTAAATTAGTGAGACTGCTGACTAGTGAGTATGATAAAACCCAAAAAAAAAAAATCTCTTTTAAAAAAACCCAACTTCTATTTCTAAAAGCGGAGCTGATTCCAATAGTCTAACACTCTAGGTAATAATTAATATGCATCATAATAGACACTAACATCCCGTGACATCCCTCTTTATTTTTCCATAAATATGCTCTCATTTGCTGCAATTTTTGTCAATGTTTATTAGCCTCCTAAAAATCCCTTTTCAAGAAAAGATATAGAGAGAGAGATGGAATATTACAGTGATAATGGCTTCTTATTAGATGAATCGCTATCTCTAAGAAGTGACTCATGGGAAACATATTCTCTTCCTATGGAAATTAATGATTTATACAACAGTGGCTGGAATTATGAATATTTTGGTGAAAATCCTGTTGCCATTCCTCTTTCTTGTACTACTCCTACAAGTACGACTACTACTACCTCTTCCTTTGTAGAATACTCTAATTTTCCATTTGACCAGAGCCTAAGCAATTCATTAGTCAGTGAATTTTACAGCACACAGCTAGGAGATGAATTATCTCCTCTAGAGCTCACAAATTCTTCCAACAACTGGTTTGACACTCCTTTCACTTCCCAATTACAAGATTTGGAGGTGGGATATTTTGCTTGTAAATTGGAGAGAACTCAATCAGCAGTAACAACCCCTACTTTCAACATTGGCGGCTTGGAGAAGAAAAAGGTCAATAAAAAGAAGCAAAACGGGCCGCCTTCAAAGAATTTAATGGCTGAGAGAAGGAGAAGGACACGGCTCAATGATCGTCTTTCCATGCTTAGATCAGTTGTTCCCAAGATTAGCAAGGTAAAAATTAAAAATAGTTTTTCACTTCTTTTTCTATATGCAATAAATACCATGCATATAGAATCAAGAATTCGGATATCATCCATCTTTTTATTTACATGTTGTCATATATATATTTGACCCTTTACAGATGGACAAAACGTCAATCGTAGGAGACACCATCGACTACACGAAGGAGCTTCTTGAGAAAATCAACAATTTGCAAGAAGAAATGGAACTAGGGCCGAATCAGCTAAGCTTGATGAGCATTTTCAAGGATGAAAAACCCATCGAAATATTTGTCCGAAATTCACCTAAGGTGAGCTTCCATTTGCTACAAAATCCCCCTTCCTCACTCTATACTCTTTCGAGCTTAGGTGGATTTAAGGCTAGTTTTGCAAACTGAACTGAACTCATTACTCCCAGTTCGATGTATTCATTTTTGAAAAAAAAAAAAAAACTAAACTAAAATCTTTACATATAACTAAATTATAGTACTCATCCCTCTTGACTCTCAATCATGTGTTATGCTTTATTGCAGTTTGATGTGGAAAGGAGGAATATTGATACGAGGGTTGAGATTACTTGTGCAGGGAAGTCTGATCTTTTGCTATCAACATTGACCACACTAGACGCCTTAGGTCTAGAGATTCAACAGTGTGTTATCAGCTGTTTCAGTGATTTTGCAATGCAAGCTTCTTGCTCTGAGGTATAAAATTTTAATATTACCTATTTTTAACTTTAAATTTTTTAAAGAAATCTTTAAACATAGCTGAGTTCTCTATGATTCTTCATCATCCTTATCTCTTGAGAGTTAAAGTTGAAAAAGTGTACTTACAAATAAGTTGTGTCGGGCACAAGTTTCACGTAGAAAAAAAGTTAAAGATTTATCGGTAAAAACCATCTTTTGGATTAAAATATTAATCAAACAAAATGTTTAATATTTCACCAGTATTACAGATATTGATAAATAGCACCTAAAAAATAACATGCCCTACACGTATTTGTTATGTGAAAAGAAGAAATTTCTTATTAATTTGGTGATGTGATGTATTTTTTTAAATGTTTGCTCTTTAAAATTAAACCAAAATGGTTTTGGTGATGGTGATAGGAATCGGAGCAGAGAGGACTTACAAATGCAGAAGATATAAAGCAGGCGCTATTCAGAAATGCTGGATATGCAGGAAAATGTCTCTAGCTTTCACCAAATTTGGAGGGAAATACAAAATGGGGAAAGGTGTTAAATGAATTTTGGTAAAGAATAATTTATTTATTTTTGTTACTTCAATACAGGATATATTCTTGAATCTGCATATTGTGTTTTCGTCAAGTTTGGACGTTAAAGGCTGCAGTGATCTTTTTGTTCTTTTGTCATCCATAATTAGTGGTTTCTACTAATGCAAATTAATTGATTTTCTTCTATTGTACGTAGCCAAACATTATTATTTCCTTCAATTACATGTACTTGTTACATATTTTTTCTTGTAAATACTTATCTTAAAAGATAATATATATCTCTTCCATATTTGATAGATTCCTTTGGAGGAAAAAGATTGTGGCCTCTATAAATTGAGAGATTTTCCTTCACACAACAACACAATAACATTCATAGTGTAATCAATATGAGAGTTTTGTTTAAGGGGAGCATTTATACTCTCATAAGGGTTTTTTCTCTTTTATATTAGTAAATCATATGTATGTGATCACTTGATCAAACCATATTAATATAGTATGCTTCTTTAATTTAATTTTTTTTTGTCTAATTTATCATCACCAAGGTTTGCTTTATTAGCTTTCATGACGTCTTGTTATTTTCGATCCCTAAAAATTTATACCAAATTAATTTTCAACTTACCATGGTTAGGAAATTTAATGAATTATTAATTAATTAACACTTGATCACCTCTTGTGTACAATCTTAATTTTGCGGGAGAAATTCTTTGTCCTGTACAATATCCATTCCAGGAAAAATAGAATTAAGTTTACATTTTATAATGTCTAGAAAATAGTACTCGGATCTTTTTTACTTCATTTTCCTTAGCAAGGTGGAGCTTAATTCGTTATTACCTCCACCTTGGCTTTACGTCCAAATGAAGCAAATTCTGTAAAATAATTAACTAGGGAAGCGCCACAAAAATGATTTCATCTGATTATAACAGAAAATGCAATCAACCTCGCAGTTCATAAACCTTGCAGTTTAAATTCTTTAATAGATTACTTTATACCATCCTGAGTAAGTTTTTCTTTTCTTCTTTTCCCCCTTTTTTTAGTTAGTCAAGCTCTCCCATTTTTCTTCATATACTAAAAATCTCTTTATATCCTTACAAAAGCAAATTTATATCCCTTTTGACGAGAAGATTTTGGTTGATCAAGGGGGCAGTTTCGTGTTGTTTAATTATTACTATCATATTTCTTAATAGAAGGTTAGCAGGCAAATTTCCGGTGACAAAATGAGAAAAGATCAGAACTCAGCATTTTATTTTCTAGTGGAGTTATAGAAGAGTGCGGGCAAGACAAGCTTGGAGTGGCTAACTAAGTTATTTAATGTCATTTTTAGAACGAAGAAGATGTCCGAAGAGTGGAGGTGGAGCACTATGGTTCCAGTATACAAGAACAAGGGTGATATCCAAAATTGCAATAACTATCTGGGTATCAAGCTGCTTATCCATGCTATGAAAGCCTGTGAGAGAGTGGTAGAGCTAAGGGTGAGGAGGAGTGTGTCTATTTCCGAGAACCAGTGCCGAAGCGTTCGACTAGAGAAGCTATCCACCTTCACTACTAGAAAACAGCAAAAAAGCGACCAACGTTGGTCTGCCAAAAAAAGCGACCAACATTGGTCGCCAAACTAGAGTAAAAATTAAAAAAATAAACTTAAAGCAATTAGCGACCAGAGTTGGTCGCTACGTGATCGCCAAATTCGTCAACATGTTGACCGGACTGGTCAGACCAATATGGTCAAAGAAATTTCACAATTTGCGACCAAAGTTGGTCGCTAAAGTGGACCCACGTTTACAATTTGCGACCAACGTTGGTCGCTATAGGACGGGTAACATTTGGGCAAGATAAGCGACCAACGTTGGTTGCTTATGTGAAAAATAAAAATATATCCGATTTGCAATTTGCGACCAACGTTGGTCGCAAAATATAAAGTATAAATATTAGCGACCAACATTGGTCGCTTGTTAAGGGGTAATTTTTGGGGGAGATAAGCGACCAACGTTGGTCGCTTATCTGAAAAATTTAAATAAATCAGATTTTCTTTTTTCGACTAATGTTGGTCGTAAATGTGAAAGTATATATATTTGCGACCACATTTGGTCGCTTTCATGTCAACATTTTGCCAAAATTAAACTCACTTTTGTATTTACTGCATGTCTAAATAATATAAATGTAAGCCGTTAACGCTTTTGTAATACAAGGGATTAATATGCAGTTAAGTATACTACGGAGCGTGCGTGCAATACATTTAGTATATATATACTATA
>MCJB01052655.1:0-20629 GCA_002018475.1 Nicotiana obtusifolia | reverse complement strand
AAAAACTATGTGTACTAAATTACCAAAACTATACTTCCCTGATGAAACCAGAGAATTTATATACATAGTTGAAACAGATTCAAGTAGCCATAGCTATGGAGGAGTACTTAAATGTAGATATATATGAATGAAAAAATAGAACACCATTGTAGATATTACTCAGGATCATATATTGAACCACAATTAAAATGGAAAATAAATAGAAAAGAATTATTTGCTTTATATAAATGTTTATTGGCCTTTGAACCATATATTGTGTATAGCAAATTTATTGTAAGAACAGATAATACTCAAGTTAAGTGGTGGCTAACCAGAAAAGTACAAGACTCAGTTACGACAAAGGAAATACGGAGACTGGTATTAAATATTCAGAATTTTACATTTACAATAGAAGTAATTAAAACTGACAAGAATGTTATTGCAGATTACATATCAAGACAAAAGTACTCAGATAGATAATCTACCAGAAAATGGAGACCTATATACAATCCTTTCCAAGTTGTCTATACAAATAGATGGCATGGGAAAGAGGTTACAAAATCCAGAAAAAGCTAGTAGTCAGCAGCATGACTATAAACATGCGGAACTACACCAAACAACTAGCAGTCAGCAGCATGACTCAAAATATACGGATCTAGAAGGAGACGATGGGAAACTCCTAAAAACCCATAACAATGTTTGTATTAAGGGTTTCTTCTGAATTTATTATTTTTTGTACTATATGAGTTTGCATTTTTATTCCATTTTTATCTATTTGTATTCCTAGGAATTCTATTTGGGTTTTCATTATTTCTGCTTTCTTTTTACTTAAACTTATACCTGATATTTCTATAATATGTATAAATTTTCTAATAATTTAATATATTCCTCTTGTGTTTTAGAAAATAATAATATATCATCTATATATACAATACAATTTTCTAATTGATTAAAGTAATTTTCCATAAAATGTTGATATCTACCTGGTGCATTTTTATATCCAAAGGGTAATACATTCCATTCATAAAATCCTTGTGGTACTGTAAAGGCTGTTAATTGCTTAGATTCTTCTTCTAGTTTTAGGTGATAGAATCCTGATTTACAGTCAAATTTACTAAAATAATTATAGCCTTGTATTTGTCTTACTTTTAGTATTTTATTTGGTATGGGGTAATTATATGTTTTAGTTTTAGCATTTAAGTTTCTATAATCAATTACCATCCTAGTGTTGGTGTTGTATGTTGTAAACTATGTCTAAAATAGGATAATACGTTTCCACGAATTATGAATGTAAATGTATGTACACGGAGTATGTCTCCGGTAGTAATGCAAATTAATGATCTACTTGTTTAAAATGATAAGCAAAAAGAGAAAGAAAGAAAGTAGATACGAGGGGTTCGCCGGTAATCTACGAGCAGGGTCCGGTGCCCGGTCGTGGCCCCTAGGTTGGGTCGTGACACAACCCTGGAATCTTTGTTTTATTGATTACAAAACACATACTTGTTCGTTGAAATTCTTAGATATAAATTAGAAATACGATTTAGAATAAACCATCTATTAAACTTGATCCTTGCTTGTTAAATAACTATATTAGTTGTTATAAAGTAGTTAAATTAAGTCCCTTGGGTACGATAATCCGGACTCATAATCCTATATTACTTGTCGACCTCGTATACTTGCGTGTGCGTTAGGGAGCAACAAGTTTTTGGCGCCGTTGCCGGGGACTTAAAAAAGTCTGCTACTTTACCAACTTCAGCTTATATTTGTTATTTATTCAAGTTTCATTAATCGGCTTACGTTGTTTGCTTTGACACAGGCTTTTCTATTGAATGCGGAGAAGTAGAAGTGCAAACAACCTTCTTCCCTTTGATCCAGAAATTGAGCGAACATTACACAGAGTAAGGAGGGAAGTAGAAGCCAGGACCAGAATTAACCAAGAGTTGGACATTGTTGTTCAACCACAGCCTATCGAGATGGCAGGAAACGCAGAGAGAGCAGTAATTGAAGCTGCAAGGCCAAATCTTGCAAATATGACTCAGGCGATTGTTAAGCCTGAAATCACAGGGCACTTTGAGCTGAAGCAATACATGGTGCAGCTAATTCAGTCTACGGGGCAGTATGTGGGACTGTCACACGAAGACCCACAGAGACACATTCAGAACTTTTTGGAGATCACAGACACATACAATTATCCAAATATGTCTAAAGATTATTTGAGGTTGACACTGTTTCCCTTTTCTCTATTGGGGGAAGCAAAAGAGTGGTTGCTAAAGGAGCCTGCAAACAGCATTTATACATGGGATGACCTGGCCAGAAAATTTCTAATCAAATTCTTTCCAACCAAGAAAACCAAGTCACTGAGAAGCCAGATCTTGGGTTTTGAACAACGGGAAGGAGAAACCCTTCGACAAGCATGGGAGAGGTATAAGAAGCTGCTAAGGGACTGTCCACACCATTGCCAGACAGATGAGGTACTTGGGCACACGTTCGTTGATGGTCTAGATGAAGCTTCAAAAATGAACCTTGATTCAGCGTGCGGGGGTAGTTGCATGGCTAAGCCATACAGTGAAATCCAACTTCTATTGAACAATTTCACGGCCAACGATCATAATTGGCAAGGTGATGGTGACTCGCACAGAGCCATTAAACAGAAGGGAGCTGGGTTGATAGAATTGGATGACTTGGCAGCTATGAGAGCAGAAATGGCCAAATTGGCAAATCAGATGAACCGAATGACTATGCAGCAGGGTCAACCCAGACAGCAGGTCCAACAAATATCATTATGCTGTGAGATGTGTGGTGACAACCACACAAGTGATATGTGTCCCACCAATCCGGAATCTATATATTATGTGGGACAACAAAAAAGGGGACCCGTAAATCAAACTTCACATTATGGGAATTCCTACAATCCAAATTGGAGGAACCATCCCAACTTTTCATGGGGTGGCAATCAGCAGCAGCGGAATACAGGCAGACCACAGGGTAATTATAACCAACCACAGAGGCAACCTCCTCAATCTGATGATAACACGAATGAGTTGCTGAAGCAGCTTGTGCAGGACAACAAGCAATTCAGAACTGAGTATCAAACCCTCACTACTACCGTGAGGAATCTGGAGCGCCGGTTGGGACAGTTGGCTGGAGCTCAGAATACTCGACCTGCTGGAGCACTACCAAGCGACACTGAAGCTAATCCACGGGCAGCACTGAATGCAGTTTCATTGAGGAACGGGAGACAGTTAGAAGAGGTCGATTCGAAAAAGAAGAAGCAGGTGACATTCAATGAAAAACCAATCACCATTGAGGTAACTGCAGAAAGGTCCAAAGAAGTTGAGAAATCAGTCGAAGAGGTAGGAGCTAAGAAACCCCCACAATTGGTTGCAAGGCCACCACCTCCCTTTCCACAAAGATTACAGAAGTTGAGAGATAATGAGGCCTACAAAAAATCCTTGAAATTCTAAAACAGGTACAAATCAACATTCCATTGGTGGATATTTTGCAAGAAGTGCTTAAATACGCAAAGTACATCAAGGATATTGTGGCCAACAAAAGACGATTAACTGAGTTTGAAACGGTGGCACTTACTGAAGAGTGCAGTTCGAGAATTCAAGGGAAACTACCACAAAAATTAAAGGATCTGGGCAGCTTCACTATTCAGATCTCAATTAGAAAACATGCCGTGGGAAGAGCGTTATGCGACCTTGGAGCAAGCATAAATTTGATGCCACTTTCAGTGTTCCGACAGTTAGGATTGGGTGATCCACACCCAACCACGGTTATATTACAGTTGGCAGACCGTTCTTTGGCTCATCCGGAGGGTGTGATTGAGGTCGTCCTTGTCCAAGTGGGCTCGTTTATATTTCTTGCGGACTTCATCAGTTTGGATTACGAGCCAAATCAGGACGTCCCATTTATTTTGGGGCGTCCCTTCTTAGCTACCGGCCGCGCCATCATAGATGTTTGTGAAGGAAAAATGACTATGCGGGTAGGGGACCAAGAAGAAGTGTTTAATGTTTATAAAGCACTACGACTGCCGACACATTACGAAGAGTTGTCCATGATTTCAGTGGTGGAGAATGTCTCCACATCTTTAGTACCGTACTTGAGCCCAGCTGATCCAGTTGAATGTTTATTGATTGGGGAGATGGAAGCTATTGAAGATGACATAATGAGAGACATCGAGCAGTTACTGGACCTATCTTGCAACTACATCCAGGGGTTCAGAAAATTTGAAGAATTGGAGAGGCCTGTTACTCTGACCCCTCCCACGCCATCTGTTGATGAAGCACCAAGGCTTGAACTCAAGCCACTCCTAGCGCATCTGCGCTATGCATATTTGGGTCAATCTGAGACATTGCCAGTGATCATATCATCCAGCCTGACTAGCACGCAAGAGGAAAAATTACTACGGGTCCTTCGAGAATACAAAAAGGCAATTGGGTGGACCATCGCAGATATCAAGGGAATCAGTCCATCGTTTTGCATGCACAAGATATTTTTAGAAGAAGGACATCGCCCCAGTGTAGAGCAGCAGCGGAGATTGAATCCAATAATGAAAGAAGTGGTGAAGAAGGAGGTCATAAAATTGCTAGACGCGAGTATTATTTTTCCAATTTCTGACAGCAATTGGGTCAGCCCAGTGTAGTGTGTACCTAAGAAGGGGGGAATGATCGTTGTAGAGAATGAAAAGAACGAATTGATTCCCACTTGAACCATTACAGGATGGAGGGTATGTATTGACTATCGGAAACTCAACAAGGCAACCCAAAAAGATCACTTCCCACTTCCATTCATTGATCAGATGCTCGACAGACTAGCAGGACATGAATATTATTGTTTTCTGGATGGCTACTCGGGGTACAATTAAATCGTCATATGCCCCGAAGATCAAGAGAAGACCACCTTCACTTGCTCTTGTGGCACCTTCGCCTTCAAGCGAATTCCATTTGGCCTATGCAACGCACCTGCAACATTCCAAAGATGCATGATGGCCATTTTCACCGATATGGTGGAAAAATTTGTGGAAGTGTTCATGGACGATTTCTCTGTTTTCTCTTCATATGATGATTGCTTAAGGAACCTGAGTAAAGTGCTAGCACGGTGCGAAGAAACTAATTTGGTACTTAATTGGGAAAAGTGCCACTTTATGGTGCAAGAAGGAATTGTATTGGGCCATAAGATTTCCAGAACCGGCATTGAAGTAGATAAAGCAAAAGTGGAGGCCGTTGAAAAATTACCTCCTCCAATTTCCGTCAAGGGTGTCCGGAGCTTCTTAGGACATGCAGGTTTTTATAGACGTTTCATTAAAGATTTTTCTAAGATTGCTACTCCTTTGCGCAGGTTGCTTGAAAAAGATGTACCATTCAAATTCGATGATTCCTGCCTCAAGGCGTTCGAAGCACTTAAGGAGAAGCTGATAACTGCACCTATCATTGTAGCACCGGATTGGTCAATGCCTTTTGAACTTATGTGCGATGCTAGAGATTTGGCCATTGGAGCAGTGCTGGGACAACGTAAAGACAAGGTATTCCATTCAATCTACTACGCAAGCAAAACTCTCGATCCGTCACAACAAAACTATACCACCACCGAAAAAGAGTTGCTACCGGTAGTTTGGGCGTTTGAGAAATTCCGAGCTTATTTGGTGGGCACTAAAGTCATAGTCCACACCGACCATGCAGCAATCAGGTATCTATTTACAAAAAAAGAGTCTGAAGCTCGATTAATGCGCCGGGTATTGTTGTTGCAGGAATTCAGTGTGGAAATTAGAGACTGGAAGGGGACTAAAAATCAAGTAGCGGACCATCTATCCCGGTTAGAAAATCATGATCACATGGAAGAAGATGGACAAATAAAGGAATTCTTTCCAGATGAACACCTCTTTGCCATCAGTCATGACTCTCCTCCTTGGTATGCGGATTATGTGAACTACTTGGTGAGCGGGGTACTCCCTCTAGATCTCAAAACCGAAGCAAGAAAAAGGTTCTTGCACGATGTCAATTTTTATTACTGGGACGAACCTTACTTGTTCAAACAGTGTGCCGATCAATTGATGAGAAGATGTATTCCGGATGAAGAGGTTGAGTCTGTTTTTCATGATTGTCACGCCTCACCATATGGAGGCCATCACGGAGGCGACCGAACAGCAGCCAAAGTATTACAATCCGGGCTATTCTGGCCCACTCTGTTCAAGGACGCACATGCATTTGTCAAAAGATGTGATCAATGTCAAAGAACGGGCACAATCACAAGAAAGCAAGAGATGCCCCTCAACAACATTCTCGAAGTAGAACTCTTTGATGTTTGGGGGATAGACTTCATGGGACCGTTCTCACCTTCCAAAGGGAACAAATACATTTTGCTTGCTGTTGACTATGTGTCAAAATGGGTAGAGGCAATTGCTTTGCCTACAAGTGATGCCACGGTGGTCGCCGCATTCGTCAAGAAGAACATATTTTCCAGATTCGCACTCCACGGGCATTGATTAGCGATGAAGGAACACATTTTTGCAACCGGCTGCTCAACAATCTTTTAGCAAATGGGGTGCGTCACAAAGTTGCTACAACATACCATCCCCAAACAAGCGGCCAAGCCGAAGTATCCAATAGAGAAATAAAACAAATCTTGGAGAAGACAGTGAGCGTGAATAGAAAGGATTGGGCTTCAAAGTTAGATGACGCTCTTTGGGCATACAGGACAGCTTTCAAAACTCCAATCGGAACATCGCCTTACAAATTAGTCTACGGAAAAGCTTGCCACCTACCGGTGGAGTTGGAACATAAAGCCTACTGGGCGATAAAGAAATTGAATATGGACCTTGAAGCTGCGGGCGAAAAGCGGCTCATGCAATTGAATGAACTAGATGAATTCCGGCTACATTCCTACGAGAATGCCAAACTATATAAAGAAAAGACAAAGAGATGGCATTACCAGCATATAAAACCGCGCCATTTTGAACCGGGCCAGCAAGTGCTTTTATTCAATTCAAGATTAAGGCTGTTTCCCGGAAAGCTAAAGTCAAGATGGTCAGGTCCTTTCAAAGTGGTGCGAGTTACGCCATATGGTGCAATTGAATTACGTGCTCTAAACAGTGAAAGAAAATTCTTGGTGAATGGACAAAGGGTTAAGCATTATTGGGGAGGACTGGTCAATAGGGACCAAACCAAGATCGTGCTGACCAATGAATAAGGCGGAAAGGTTGAGTCGTGCCGCGACGTTAAATCAGGCGCTTGTTGGGAGGCAACCCAATGTTTAATGTTGTTCTTAGTTTACTTCTTGTTTTAATTTTTTTAGATTAGCTAAAGGAATGTGTTTGATGTATTAAAATAGTGTATGTAATGTTGTAATAAGTGATATATAAAAAAAAGAAGAAAGAAGCCGACAAAGTCACTGCCTCCAGCGCCCAGGCCAGCGCCTAGCGCTACCTGCGGCGCTGAAGGCAGTAAGTTTTCACAACCCAGCGCCGGGGCGGGCGCCAGGCGCCAACTGGGGGGGGGGTTGTCCAGGTAAGTATGTTCTTTTTCTAATTTTTGACCCATACCCGCTACTACCCGACCCATAACTCGGTTTTCCAAACAAAATTAACCCTTATATCAACCCACCTGTTTTTCACCCCACACACGCACATGACTCATCTCTCTGCTGCTTCGATTTTCTGCTCCTCTTCTTCTTCACTGCAATTTCCGATTTCCTTTCTCTATCTTTCACTCCTCAAGTATAACTTTCTTTCCTCTTCTGTTTTCTTTTACTTTCTTTGTCTTTTAAGTTTTAATTTTGTCTCACTATACATGTTCCCATTCCCCACATCACCCTCCCTCTTCTTATACTAGTATTCTCAACTTTGATGAGTGTACATTAGGCCGAAATTTTTGTGCTTTTGGTTGTATCGGAGTAGTAAACTAACATTCCCTCTACTTCGTTAAAAATCGGGAGGGCTACTACACTTCACCATTGTTGAGGGTGAAAAAAACACTATTCCTGCACACCACATGTTTGATTAAATGCCTGAATGATACTTTTTAAAGTTCCGATGAAGTCTGAGTAATCGGAAATACTTGCACATGCATTTGAATTAAGTGTGGGGTAGTTTGGGTGCATTATACGCGTTGCGGGGTCGGTTTTGGTTTCACACATGTTGTGTATCCTATTTATTCCTCATGTATGTTGTAAAATTTGTGTACGCTAATTCTTGTATGTATACTTGTTGTTTTCACCTTTAAAGTACCGAGCTTTACTCGTCTATTATCATTGTCACTTACTCACATTGTCATGTTCACTAGTTCTCACACATGGGGAAGTCTTGAGTACCCGTCAATTGTCGTGCAACACTTGTTTTTATACGTCAAGTTTAAGTGTGGGGTTCTTTCCTGAAATTATCCTACACTTTTCTCACTTTTCTAATTGTCGTGTTGCAGGAAGATATGGCACGTGACGGTGAAAAAGGGAAAGCTTTTGGCAAGGCTTCCACTACCTCCCAAGCGCCTAAAAAATGCAAACAGGGAGAAGGATCCTCTCGACAATCCAAAGGCAAACAGGTCGATGAAGGCTCACAGCAAGTTCCCACACGGCCTCGCCCCCGGTTGGATTTTGTCAATGATGCGGCCGCTGTCTGGTATAGGAACTTTGTGCCCACAGGGCGCTACGTCTCAGAGATGGGCATCAACACAACATCACTAGAAAAGCGATTCCCGGATATTCTTGCTCGCCTCCGTCTCTTCAGAATGAATAAATTCCTTGATTGCCCAACGCCGGCAAACGTGAGCCTAGTTCACGAGCTTTATGCGAATTGGGTTCATCATCGCTTCGTCTCGTATGTTCGAGGAGTTGAGGTACCATTGGGCAGAGAAAGTCTATGCGATTACTTGGGTGTTGAAAATGCGGACCCAACCCGCCTTCAAAGTCTAATCAAAAGTCCCCCGTATCAGCTCATCCGTCATACTCTTTGTGGCGTTGATTCCAACGCCAAATGGAACAGAAAACAGGGGAATATCCACCTTTCCATGGTCCGGGCCGATTTCAACCATACCGCCAAGGTGTGGCAGAATTTCGTGCAGGCTAGGCTGATGCCTGCTGAACATAGCAGCAATTGCATGCGGGCTCGAGTGTGCTTGATTTTCTCTCTCATGACCGGATGCCCTATCAACCTAGCAGAGATTATGCTCACAGAGATGGCCCGCACCAGATTCAGGCGACAGATTAGGCGGCTATACTATGACAACCTCTTGATCCAGTACATGCGCTTTTTGGGAGTGCCCGAGTATCCGGGGCATGATGAAGTGGTGGAAGCTCCACCGGGCCTTATGGAAATTACATCGGTTATGGAGCCAGCTTCCAAACTCACCCCGGCAGCTAGGTTGGAGCGAGATGAAAACTTTAACAAGTATATGTACAATGCTATCAACCTACTAATGAGCCGTGCGGGAATTTTCGATGAAGAGCGCATGCACTTGTGCGACGATCTTTCCGGCGCATCAAAGGAGATGCTCAGGATTGCACCAGGCAGTCCAGTCCACTCTGTCGAAGACGCCAACACCGTCCAAGGATCGGATCATGAAGGGGATGATGAGGATGAAGCTACAGGGCCTATGGCATTGGTGCCATTTGAGATGGACTCTGATGAAACCGGCACGGATTGAGGGGAGTTTTCCTTTTCACCCTACTTTGCTTTTCATATTTTCAATGCATCGGGGACTATGTATCGTTTAAGTGTGGGGTGGGGGAAAATACTTTGTATGCCGGTAATTATTGTTGTTGAAATGTCTGCATCTGTTAATTAAGTATGGTTGTAATTTATTTTTTTAGTTTTCCTTTTCATTTGGTGGTTAATGTTTAGTGTTTTTGTTTTTTATTTTTTTATTTTTTTAGGTTGTTAGTTTAGTTATAATTTGAAAAAAAAAAAGAAAAAATATATAAAACAAAAAATATGTATTATATATATATATTCCAGATTTTTCCCGACGATGGATCGTTTTCTTGAGGGATAAAAATTGGATTAAAAACAACAAAAAGATTTTCCTTTATTTTTAGGTTAGTAGGTAATATTCCTTGGTTTTTCTTAGGGCACCGGTTCTTTTCAAGGATGTAGCTCGAACCGGGCAGTTTTTAATTTTTTTAAGGATTAGTCTTAGGAAGAACTGGAGTATATTGCAATACTTCTTGACATATTTAATGCTAAGTACAATGGGTTATGACATATGATCCAATTCCTGTTAGTTAAGTTATAAGTCGAAAGAAAATAGCCCAATTTGTGACGCCTCTTCTCAATTGTTGACTTGCTTAACATATAGTGTATTTACTGCTTAATTGTTTCAATTGTATATGCTTGCTTAACTCGAAATTTGAACAGAACCGTTGTGATTGAGTCATGTGCATTGTGTGAGTAAGGTTTTGATTCTCTATGCTATCTTATATAGTCTAGAACTTGCCCCGAGTGTTAATTAAAGCGAAATTGTAAGTTGGGATAGTCTAAGAAATGATATAGGCACTTCTTTGTTTAATTTTGGATGTGCTTGTCGCATCAAATATAAATTTGTCCATTGCTAGCCCGTTTGAGCCTATAAGCCTTTTTCTTTTGGTACCTATGTTATAAGCTATTCCTTTTATTTTGTTCTTAAATTGAGCCTTATTTGAACCTTTACCTCCGAAAGCACTTAGTCACTAGAAGAAGTAAGGGCAGTGTTAGAGGGATTGCCTTGATTATGAATGGAACTGTGAAAAGACTTGTTGGTTATTTGAAGCTAAACTGAAAAATCACTAGCTGATGAAAAATGTGTATGGAGGGTGAAAAAGAAGAAGGAAAAATGATGATGAAAAAAGAGAAAATTGTTAGTGAAAAAGATATGAAAAAAATTCACCTCCTATTGTTGTGTGCTAAGTGAGTTGAAAAGAAAAGGCTATGTATGCAAGACAAGTTTAGGAATTGAAAGAAAAAGAAGTGTTTAAATGTTGAGTGTAGTGTATTAAGTGTTTAGGAGGACTAGCCACTAGTACCAAATATATCCTACCCGTCCCCTAGCCTACATTACAACTCTACAAAGTCCTAGTTGATCTTAGATTTGACTGACTCAAATAGTGGAAATCTACACTACGTGCAAGCTTATGGTACTTTATGGGAAGCATATGAGTTCTTTGTGAGAGTGAGAGTATGTTGTGCAAATTTTGTGTGATTTCATTCATATATGTTCAATCTTCAGATATTGGTAAGGGCACATGATTTCATGAACAATCGGTAATGTATAAATTGTCTTGTTAGGTAAGTATATGCATTGAAATAGCTTAATGTGGCAAGTCGGTTTTTGAGGTTGGGTGGTGACAATTTGGTTGTTGAATGTTATTGCGTTACTATGCCTAAGTGAACTTTACGGGAATAATATGGATTAGTTATGTGTTCATACTTGTTTGCTAGTATTGATTGTGTTCAAGAGTATGAATTGTTTGAAAAGTTGAATGTTTCGTGATAATATTAAGAGTTAGTAGTTGGGGAAGGTTGTCGATAATCCCATTGCTCGAGGGCGAGCAAGAGTCTAAGTGTGGGGTGTTGATAATTGGTAGAAAAGATATAAAATGTTATGTAAATTATCTAATATTTAGCTCTTGTTTTGTGAATTTGGGAAGTTAATTGCGTCGATTCATGTTAATGTAATGTGTTTTTATGTGTAGGAATGAGTCGAAAGTAGTCGGGGGCGAAAACGGGGAAGAAACGAGCCAAAACAAGAAGAAACCGGACCAAGGGAGACTGGGCGCCACCTGTGGCGCTGGAGGAAGCAAGACTGGAGAAGTTCACTGGACGCAGTCCCCTGGGGGGCGCCTGGCGCCAGCCAGGGCGCTGACTGCGGGAAACTATCCTAATTCGTCTAGGAGACCCCCAATTCGACCCAAAACCTTCCCAACTCCTATATAAACACCCCTAAATCCATCTTGGAAGAAAAGAACGTGATTTTGAAGGCTAAGGAAGCTAAGGAACATCAACAACGCAATTGATTCTCAATTCATCAATTCTGTCTAGTATTTCTATTAGTTTTTCAATACTTCGTCTTTTGATTTTGGTGAACATGAGTGGCTAATCACCCCTTGTCTGGGGTTGTGGTTAGCCATGAATATTGTGTTTCTAACTTGATGATTTTGTTTTAATAGTTCATGTTAATATGATTGTTTCTTCAATTCTATGCCTAATTGCTTAATTTTTTTGACCATCAATTAAGTTTTATCAATTATCTATGCTATGTTTGGAAAAACTATGTTTAGATTAGAATAAGAATTGAAGAAAGCATGTTCTTAACCTTTTTAAAGGGGAGGATTCGTGGTTAGGATAGGCATATACTTAATCAACATGCTTAATTGGATAATCGTGTTCTTATTGCATTCTTGCTAGATTAATTCCATAGGAATATAGGTGTTAATCTTGTTAGGAATAGGCAAATACTATTTCAGAAGAAGGCTATGAGTATATTTATTAATCAATTAGCAATCTTACATGAATTATATGAACGAGAAGTCAATTAGAACGCAATAGGATTGGAAACATAATCACAACCCTGGAATCTTTGTTTTATTGATTACAAAACACATACTTGTTCGTTGAAATTCTTAGATATAAATTAGAAATACAATTTATAATAAACCATCTATTAAACTTGATCCTTGCTTGTTAAATAACTATATTAGTTGTTATAAAGTAGTTAAATTAAGTCCCTTGGGTACGATAATCCGGACTCATAATCCTATATTACTTGTCGACCTCGTATACTTGCGTGTGCGTTAGGGAGAAACACTAACTCTGCACTGCTTCAATCTTCTTCGGGTCTGTCTTGATCCCCTCACTCGACACCATATGACTCAAAAACGCCAGTGAATCAAGCCAAAATTTATAGTTTTAAAATTTTGCATACAACTCTTTTCTCTCAAGGCCTGGAGCACAATCCTTAAATGCTGCTAATGATCTTCCCGACTACGGGAGTACACCAAGATGTCGTCAATAAACACAATGATGAATGAATCAAGATAGGGCTGGAATACACTGTTCATCGGGTGCATGAATGCTGCTGGGGTGTTGGTCAGCCCAAAGGACATCACAAGGAATACCGAGTCCTAAATGTAGTCTTTGGGATATCCGGATCCCGAATCATCAGCTGATGATACCCTGATCGTAAATCAATATTTGAGAACACTCTAGCACCCTCTAGCTGATCAAATAAGTTATCAATGCACGGTAACAAATACATGTTCTTCACTGTAACCTTGTTCAACTGCCGATTGTCAATACACATGTGCATAGAACCATCCTTCTTCCTTACAAACAAAATCGGAGTACCCCAAGGTGACACACTAGGTCGAATGAAATCCTTGTCAAGCAACTCTTGCAATTGCTCCTTTAATTCCTTCAACTCTGCTGAGGCCATACGATATGGTGGGATAGAAATGGGCTGAGTGCCCGGCAACAAGTCAATACCAAAATAAATATCTCTATCGAGCGGCATGCTCGGAAGGTCTGCTGGAAACACATCTAGATAGTGTTTCACTACCGGAACTGACTCAACAATAGGAGTATTAACACTGACATCTCTCACGAAGGCTAGGTATGCGTCACACCCCCTTGAAACCATCCGCTGTGCCATAAGGAAGGACGCAACCCTGCTAGGAACATAATCCAAAGTACCCCTTCACTCTGACCGTGGTAAACGTGGCATAGCCAACGTCACCGTCTTGGCATGACAATTTAGAATAGCATGATAGGGCGACAACAAGTCCATGCCCAAGATAACATCAAAGTCTACCATACTGAGCAACAATAGATCAACTCTAGTCTCAAAACCACCAATAATAACTAAACACGAGCGATACACAAGGTTAACAACAATAGAATCTCCCATAGGAGTGGACACATAAATAGGTGAACTCAAGGAATCATGTGATATACTCAAATACGGAGCAAAGTAAGATAATACATATGAATAAGTGGAGCCTAGATCAAATAAGACCGATGCATCTCTATGACAAACTTGAACAATACCTATGATCACTGCGTCTGATGCAACCACCTCTGTCCTACCTGGAAAAGCATAACATCTGGCCTGGCCTCCCCCTCTAGGGATACCCCTACCCGCCTGATCTCCACCCCTAGCTGGCTTTGTGGGTGGAGCGGCAACTGGAGTAGTAACCATGACTTGAGAAGTCTAGGGACCCTGGGGAATATGTGGAGCCTAAGTAGTCGGTGGAGGTGCACCCCTCTTGAGTCTTGGGCAGTTCCTCACTATATGAAGAGTCTCCAAAGATCTTCTCGGCGAGCCATGCATCCCGAAGGCTCTAGGGAACAAAATATCTCAAGAACATCTTTGTAAACTAAGCCCATATGAGTGAAGCTGCATCGACTGGGCTACCCTCCTCATAAGCCCGCCACCACTGATACGCTGGCCCCAACAACTGAAATGTAGTAAAATTAACTCCGCGTGTCTCCACAATACCCATGATGCAGAGAATACGATCACACTGCTCTTGAAAACCCCGTGCATCCTGTGTAGTAAGGCCGCTGAAAGTAGGAGGGTGGTACTTCTTGTACCTCTCAAGTCTAAGTTGCTCCTTCTCAGATGCTGCTGCCCTAACATCAAGCTGAACTGGAGCAGCCGATTGCACTAGTATAGCCTATGGAACCTGGTCAACATGGACCCGCTACTCTAGGGTACGGGCTGCGGGAGTCTGAGCTCCTCCCCCAGCATGAGATGTGGCTGGTGCAAGTCGAATCAACCCCGCCTGAGCTAGAGTTCAAAACATGCTCAAGAACTGTGTGGGGTTCTCCTAAAGTGCAGGGGTGGCAACAGGTGCCTCTGGTGCCTGGCTGCACCACGTGCCCCTCCTCAGCCTCTGCCTCGACCCCGACCTCTCGTAACTCTAGCAGGGGCCGCGAGTGTCTGATCGTCGGATCCAGCGGTACGTGTCCTCACCATCTGTGAGAGAATAAAAAGACAAAGATTCAAAATTTTGAAGTCAACAAATTTGCACCATAAGGAATCAAAGAAGTGAAGTTTTCTAATAGTTCCATAGCCTCTCGAAGATAAGTACAGATGTCTCTATACCGATTCACAAGACTCTACTAAACTACGTTATGGCTGGTAACACCTATGAACCTAGAGCTCTGATACCAACTTGTCATGACCCCAATCTCTCTTTGTAGGATGTCATGATGGCACCTTGTTTCTAAGACTAGGTAAGCCTAACATACATGAAAAATAGACAAAAATAATAATAAAACTTCTAATTAAACTAACAACTATCGTAAAATGGACTCCACAATACAACTGAAAATAACACCCAAACTCTGGTGAGACCGAGTCATAAGCTCTACACGAGCATACTGAAACATCCCTAATACATCAGTATCTATAAGAGGAGTATACAATAGAAACTAAGATAGAGGGTGATTTATAGGCCTGCGAATGCCGGCAGGTATATCTTGAAGTCTTCGATCCAAGCTCAACTCACGGATGCCTAGGCTGGTAAGAAGTACCTGCACAAAAAGATGTGCAGAAGCGTAGTATGAGTACACCACAATGGTACCCAGTAAGTATCAAGCCTAACCTCGGTAGAGTAGCGACGAGGTCAGGTCAAGATATCTACTGGAATAAATAAAGAAGCTGAATATGTATGGTAAAATATAATAATGGAAACAAGGAATTAAACAATGAAGAAATACAACATGATAAGCTACACCTAAAGTTAAGGCAATAAAGGCATTAAGGAAGGAAACACATAATAAGAAAACCAAGGAAACGATGCAAGCAAAGAAGAAGTGATAAAAATGGAAGATAACAACAAGAATCATGTCCAAGGTACTGCCTCATATCTCATTTTCACAATCATAATCATAATCATTCCCGTACTGCCTCATATCTTATTTCAAAATCATAATCATAATCATTCCTTATATCACCGCGGGAGCCTTACATTTAGTTTTGAAAATCGTTTTCCTGAAATAGCTACCCGCATTTTAGCCTACCGTATCACACCATGTGGCTTCAATTTGTTCTCCTACTAGCAACACGCGTATCAAGCCCACCTTATCTCATCGCATGCGCATCAACCCCTATCCTTATACCACCGCATGTGTATCAATATCACAACATATAACAGATCGCACCTCAAGTGCCTAATGTCACAACTTGCCAAAGAAGTCAAAAATAATAATGTTTCCACAATAAATAGCCCATGGCTCAACCACAATATGTACAAGAGTCTCAAAGCGAAAAGTGAATAACTCAACAAGAATGGTATTCCAACAATTTACAACTGTGCCTCAATGTGATCACGACTTTTACAACTTCAACACCACAACTCAACAATAAGATATTGTAAGAAATAAAAACTTCAAGTAAGGTAACTCAAAAGTTAAGTATTTAACAAGGAAATGAGAAAACAGTAACTTCAACTAAGCATGTAAGGGCAAATAACAAGTAAGAGATGAAACAAGTATTAACAATGTCAAGTGAAGAATGTAAGGATAGATTAATGATGATGAATATAACATGTCATGACAATTCAATTAAAGGCATGGAAAGAACTACATAGCTTAAACCAGTCAATTATCACATTTAGCCCGTGTACCCACTCGTCACCTTGTGTACACGGCTTTCACGTACCACAACTAACACAAAACAACCCCAATCCTAAGGGAAAATTCCCCCACACAAAGTTAGCCAAGACACTTACCTCAAAACACTCTAACTTAATCCACTAGTAAGCCTTTTCCACGAATATCCAGCTCCTAACGGCTCGAATATGGCCAGAAAAACTTTATATCATAAATACAAACCATAAGAAACTATTCCGGACAATAAAGTTAAAATCTTTAAGGAAAATCAAAAAGTGAACTCAAAAAGTCAACACGGACCTGCATCTCTAAACCAGACCAAACTTACAAAATTCAAACATCCATTCAATAACGAGTTTAACCATACTAAAGTTACTCAATTCTGTTCTCAAATCGACCTTCAAATCCTCAAAATATAGTCTATGAAGTTTTCACAAATTTCCCCCATTTTTCCAACTTAAAACACTAATTATATGGTAAAAACAATGATGGATTTGTGTATAATAGAAAAATCCGAGTTAGAATCTCTTACCCTGATCAACTCCTTAAAACTCTCTCTCAAAATCACCCAAAATCGAGCTCTCTAACTCAAAAGATGAATAATGAAATAAAACCCTTGATTTGCCCCTTTTCTGCCCAGCGATTTTGCTTCTGGGGGCCTCTAGCTGCATCTGTCGTTCCACACCTGCGGAATATTCATCGCAGGTGTGGCTCTCACTTAAGCCCATGAAGTATCGGATCTGCGGACCCTATAGCGCATCTGAACTTGCACTTAAGTGGATGCCTACTGCTTCTGCGCGTCTGCTTCTGCGGAGAAATAATAGCACCTGCGGTCCTAGCTTGCTAGCCCAACCTTCGCTTCTACGGCTCACAAGCTGCTTCTGTGGCCCAAAGTGCGCAGGTGCGATTGGACCACAACCTCAACAACTTCAGCAATGAAATAAGTCCAATAATGATCCAGTTTCAATCCGATTCACAACCAGGGCCACCAGGACCCCGTCTGAATATACCAACAAGTTTCAAAACACATAACAAACCTACTCGAGGCGTAAAATCACTTTAAACAACATCGATCCTATGAATCACATCCTAATTCAAACCTATTGAAACCATGAACATCCAACTTCCAAGACTAACGCCGCTTCATACCTAACCAACTCCGATTGACCTCAAATTTTGCACACAAGTCATAAATGACACAACGGACCTAATCCAACTTTTAGGATCAGAATCTGACTCCGATATCAATAAAGTCATTTTCTGGTCAAACTTATCGACCTTCCAAACCTTCAACTTTCTAACTTTCGCCAATTCAAGCCAAAACGACCTACGGATCACCAAATCAATATTTGAACACAGTCCTAAGTCCAAAATCACCATAGGAAGCTATCGGAATTGTCAAAACTCCATTCCAGAGTCGTCTTCAGAAAAGTCAAAACTAAGTGTCTCATTTCACTCCGAAGCTCACCCAAAACCAAAACAAACCACCTCGGCAAGTCACATAACCATAATATAGATAGAGGAGGAAATAAGTAGGGGTACGGGGCTAAAATACTCAAAACGACCAGCTGGGTCGTTACAAGTTTCCCCCTCCTTCATCTTGAACAGTTCATATTGTCTAGTTAGCATGTCAATCTTTCACTACTTTACTTGAGAGGTACCTTCATGAGCATACTGCAGGGCATCCCATATAGCTTTTGCATCTCTGCAGGCAGATATTCTATTGTATTCATGAGGGCCAATTCCACAGATCAAGATCTTCTTAGCTTTAGAATTCTTTTGAACTCCTTTGACATCTTCCTCAGAGTATTTTTCTCTTGGCTATGTCCAATAGGGAAACTCTTTTCATCTAACATCAATGGGAGTTTTGGTCCCTTCTCAACAATATCCCAGAGTTTCAGGTCTTCTCCATCCAAGAAATCACGTATCCTTTCTTTCCACCACCCATAGTATTTTACATTGAACAGTGGTGGCCTAATATTTGATTGTCCTTCTTGAGCATCTCGTGGTTCAACCACTATAGATCATTTCAAGGTGTTATCCTCTTATGAAAAAACCTGCTTTGATACCAATTGTTATTTTAGACTTAACCTAGACACAAGAAGGGGGTTGAATTGTGTCTTGCATGATTTTTGTGTTTTCAAAGAACCTGGTTCTTTGAACAAGTTTAGCACAGTCAAACAATAAAAATTGCAGAACAGTAATCAAAACAAGAATTTTTATGTGGAAAACCTCCTTGCTCAAGGGAGTAAGAACCACGACCTACCCAGTAGGATTTGCCTTCAAATTTTCACTAACTTCAAAGAGCAGTTTTTAGGTTACAACTAAATAGCCAAGGTGACTACCTCTAGCACCCTAACCCCTATAATTAACCCAATTATAGAAACCCCTTTCTAAACTAGCTCTTTTTTTTTTTTGATTTAAATGAGTTATTTATTGATAGCTTAGCAAAAATTTACAAAGGAGGGGGACATAAACCTTACCTCGCCAAAAAAGTACATGTATCTAGTCGTTCTAAAGCGTTGACTATAGATACCTTGATAGTAAGTAGTGAGTTCTATACAAAGATGATGCGTTAGAAGTTCTAGGTTATCTATACACAAATCATGCTCTGTGGATATGTTGTTGGTTCGCTGTTCCTTTGTTTGCGGAGTTGGATCAGTTCTGGCGTACAAAGGGGTGATGTGATTGGCCTGGGTGTAAATTATGCTAAGTTTGTGAGGGATGATGCTTTTATAGGTAGAGGGTGATTGGAACAATTGTATTAGAATGAGAACCGGTGGTGCTAAACCACACAATACAATTGCGCCAATGACCTACCCCTATAAGAAGCATATCCTGTTGACATGATTACGAGATCCAGTTGATGAGTCTGTGCATTGTTGCGAGGCCTTTGTGTGAAATGTGCAGCTGTTCTGATTCTTCTTTCTCTGTTTTTGTTGCTTTCTTTTGTTGCTTTGCATTGTTGGGGCTTGAGGTTCGTGGCTCTGTTTGTTATATATTCCAGGCCTGCGTTATTACTGCTTGCCGAGAATAGAGAAGCTGGCTGTTGGTTCGATGCATTGCTGCAATCTTTCTGATATCTTGTCTTCTTTTTCTTCTGTTGTGAAATTCTTGTCTTTGCATTAGTTTGCAGTATGATGTTTCTTAAGAGAGAGTTTGTGGTTGATTGTGTGCTCCAGTAGAAACTCCATGCGTCCAGTTGGTTTATTGAGCATTTATAGTTGTAGTATCTCCCTGTTATCATTGTTTCAAACTGCAAAAGCAAAAGTAAAGAAATTAGTGGTGTAATGTGAAGTAAGCGAGATAGCAGTATATTAAGAAAGGTCAGTTGTGTGCTCCCAAGTAATGTGTCCAGTTGCTTTGTTATCTTTTGTTGGCTGTTTAAAACATTTGTGAGCTGCAGCTTCTTGGTATTTCTCCCTGTTATTGTTTTTTCCAGCTGTATAAACAAGAATTCTTTTAGGATTTGTTGACTGCTTGAAACATTGATGAAAAACAGAGTATTTGCTTGTCTTCCTACTGTTACTGGATTAACCTACAAAGACATAAATAAAGGAGTCAGTGATATGGTATAAGCTGTGTGGAACAGCAGTGGGCTGCTGTTTGTTTTCGTGCTTTTTGTCACTTTGTTCCCTTCCTTCCTTTTCTTCCCATGATTTATCATTTTGCTATCTTTACTCGAAGGTAGGGACATTGCGATTTGTCATTGTTTAGGATTTGCTTTGCAGTCCTGTCCAAATGATTGAAGTGCCGCCATTCAAAAGATCCTTCCTCTAAGGCTAGATTTGCAATGTGGTCGGCCAGTTTGTTTCCTTCTCTAAATATGTGGGAAGTGTTCAGTGTAAGCTCTTGTTTCATAAGAAGGATTTCTTCTATTTGGTCAATTATGCACCAAGGGGCGTTCCATTTGCCATTAATAATGTTGCTTAGTAGCATGGAGTCAGTCTGCAACCAAATTTGCGTGTAACCATGTGATATGCAGTATTTTAAGGCTTCCTTGATGGCTACTGCTTCCGCTTCTGTGTTGGTTCCTTCTTGTATCTCATTGCCCATTGCATATATGAG